>CAOLHI010004201.1:0-127940 GCA_948474755.1 Ctenosaura bakeri
GCTAGGATCCACATGGAAATCAGCAAGCTAAAGAAGGGGCAGGGAAAACTTGTTCAGAGAATGGAGAATGGAAATGTAAAACCAGGGCCCTTTTCGCACAGGCTTTCTCTCGCGAAATAGCCCCGTGAGCCTCGTGGGAGTGGGAGCGTTGCTCTGCACGACGCACTCCCACTTCCACCGTGCTCACGGGGCTGCAGCGGCGCGATCGCAGTTTTTTTGATTTTCGCTTCGAAGCAAAAATCACCCATGCTCGCACAACGCTCCCGGTGCCCATGAGTGCTTATCTGCTGTGCGGAGCATTGGGGAGGCGACCGGCTCGAGCTTCCTTCCCTCCGCGGTGCCTACAGCTCCCACAGGCCCCTGCAGAAGGAAGGGGCAGGGTGCTAGCGCAACGGACGCACCAGCAGGAAGCACTTGCGGAAGAAATGAGGGGGGAAGTGGCAGCCTCCAGGAGGAGGCTCCTCGCGCGAGAAGCCTCAATGCGAAAAGGGCCCAGGTTTTTGTGTGTGGTGAATAAAAAAATGGGATTTTCAAAATGTATGTAATTTTTCCCCAAAAAATGCATGTTTCTTTCTTTAAATGGAAGTTTAACATAAATGGAATAGTTAAATTCTCCCAGATGAAATAGATTTTTTAGGTTTAACAAAATGCATTAACCCTTTCTCACTAACTTTTCTATCTCTGCACCTTGATACCTACAACAAAGAACAAGGCAGCAGCACAAGAAAGGCACAGCACAAACCAGAACTTGAATTTTGTGATATCCCTCCTCTATCATTTAGTGAGGCTGTACATGCGTAGCTAGAAAAGTAACAAAAACAACCAAAACAAAAGTAACAAAAATTACAAACTAAATAAAATTATACTTGGTGTATCCTCTTAGCCTGCTAGCCCACTAACAGAGTGCAAGTTGCCACCTGTATATTCATGTTGGTGCTCAGGGGACAATAATTGCTGCTTCTTTCACACATATACAAGGTATGCAACAATCTCCCAGTTTCATTCAGGTTGCTTCTCTTTTCTCAAGTGTTCAAGGGCACTTGCTAGGTAGATATGCATCTGGATCCCTCTGGCTGCCCTAAAGCACCTGGGCAAACATGTTTCACAAAGAGGTACTAGCTGCCTCCTTGTGCAGTATCTTTAAAAAGGCATTATTGTTCTTGCTGCTTATAATTTGTTACTCCCACTGGAAAGACGATAAATAAATAAATTGCAAAAATTTACTTTTTGGGATGATAGGTCCCAGAATCCTAAAGCCAACATGGCAAGGTTTGGAAAATTCTGAGAGTAATAGTCCAAAAAAATTGCCAGACACTAGTTATAATATTGTTGCTTTGAGCAGTTGCATTGGCTTATGATAATGGCAATGTTGAGGATACTTACGTTGTTGAGTAAGATAGTTGAGAGAAACAGGAAAAAAACCTTCATCTGAGATCAGAGCAGATGGCATGACAGATCATGACTAACCCCTTTGCCAAAAATAGGCATGTGCTCTACTTACCAGAATCTGGAATGGGACAAATGATATTTAGAATCTTTTTTGTGAATGTGAAAACTTCATCCCATTCTGACTATCTGAACACATGCTATAATTTGCATTTTAAATGCCTGAGTCTGACCACGCTTACTCAGGAAGAAACAAGTTGTAGCTTCACACATCTTTTCTCAGAAATCTTAACCACTGATATATGTTTGATGGCAGAATTTGGGTTCAGTATTTTAATTCTTCCCTTGAGTCAACTTGAGTCAAAAGCCATTCCCTTGAGTCAACTTGAGTCAAAAGCCATTCCAAAAAACATGAAACTTTTGACAACTTGATTGTAATGTATGCAATTTATGGATAAGATAGGTTTTTTTAAAAAATTCCCTCACATTTTTGCAATCTTTCAAGCTTTTCATATCAAGTGAATGCTGTACACATGTCTGCACACATTGCTCACATACATGATACTGTGAAGCATATGCATTGGATGAGGTAAGGGCCACAACTTTATAATATGATTTAAACAGGCTCTAACACCTGTTTGTTTAAAGAATATGCTACTCTGACTTTCTAATTCCCATCTCCAATGCAGATATGAACTGCTTGGAATTAGATGGAGGTTTACCTGCCTCCACTTTCTTCATTTCTGGTAGCCATTCCAAGAACTTGCTTTTCACATCTATGCATCCTAAGATAATGGCCATTTCCGCATTAGACCATTATAGTGCTTTCCACTTTCAATATCCTATGGAATCCTGGGGTTTGCAGTTTAGGGAGGGGCCTTTGAGGATTCCATAGAATGTTGAAAGCAGAATAATAGCATTCTAACAGTCTAGCATGGAAATTGCTAAAGATCTGGTTGACCTACACAGTTCTCCACAGCATTGGGAAATCTGGGAGACGTGTCCATGGGCATACACATGCTTGTTGATGAACAGCAAAATTAACATGGAGTATACTTTGGGGTCTGGGAGAAGCCTTTTACTGCCTCTCCCTTGTACTCTTTTTTTTCAATGGACAGAGTCTTTCCTGGAAGAAAATTCCATTGCAATTTTGCAGGGAAAGAGTTACCAAAATAAAGAGATTTCTTTGAGAGTTAGGAAAAAAATTAGATATAGGAGGCAGTGAAACTGATAGATTAATATTGAGTAATTCTTCTCTATTTTTTCTTGAAGGAAGCAATGATTAATTTTATCTATTTTCTTCTTGCTACAAAAAAGTCTTTGACAACTGCACAGTTTTTGAAGACTACTTGCAGTTCATGACTTATTCTGTGCCAAATTTGTGCATGGTACTTTTGCAAAGAAAACAGCAGTTTTCTGCAGAGGAAACAGCTAAGAAGAAAATGCTGTTTGCTTCTTACAACATGCTGTTGGTTTGGGGACTTATTCTGCACAAAATCACCTTGTGGGTTTTCTGCACAAGAAATAGATTTTCTGCACATAAAATGCTGTTTTCTGAGAAAAATAATCATGTGTGAGTTTTCTGCAAATTAAGTCCTGAACTGTAAAGATTCTTGTCAATCCAATTTTGTCCTCATAAAGTTTCCTGACACTCAAGAAATGTGTTTTTCAACCACTATTTTGAATATTTTCAAATTTTCCTATTATCCCTACTATACATTACCACATGGTTAAGTTTTGCCCACATATCTTTAAGTAACCCTCTAGGACTGTAACAAAATACAAGAAAGCACCATTTCAGAGTAAAAGAATATAACATAGAGACAGGCAATTTTCAGCAATCTGCAACATTCGCATGGAATAGGATATGAAAATCAAAGAATGTTACAAGTATGTCCCTTTTTTATTGTGCAATGTTGGATGCTATGAGAAGGTCATCTCTCATAAAACTGAGGGATCATATTGATTTAAATGGCACATGCTAGCTTAGTGTAGATTTTATCCTGCAGGTTTGGAATGCAGTAATGAATTTTGGGCAGTTTTGCAAAGAATCAATCCTTTTAGCATTGCTGCTGTTATGCCTCTGCCATATTGAAAGCTTTCTCAGCCAACCTCAAGGGATATAGATGTTGAGGGCTCTATATGGAGCACTTCTGAATATACCCATGTGTGAGCAACCACACAGATAACATTAATGCATTCTAGACTAAACTTGAAATTTAATGGCTAGTAAACATATGACTACTTCAGAAATCCATGTTCCAAACCTACATCCAGCCAACATTTATTAAATTCCAAATTATTCTGCAAGTTGGAATCAAGTAACTACGTAGTAAGCTAAATGTTGTTGCTGTTGCCGTCATCGTCATCATCATCATCATTTTCAGTACATAGAGAGATATGCTATACATTTTGTGCTAAAATCTGTATATTTGTTGCTAAGATGTATGTATACAGTATGTACAATACTAATGTGTATATATAAGTCTCAGGAATTAGTACAATTATATTGTATTAAATGTATGTATGGTTCAGAGCTGCTCTATGTTTTTGAAACAGGGCAGGGCATCATATAGCCCTCTATTTTTACTTTTATTTTGTATAATTTTTATTGAAAGTTTGTCTTGAAAATAACCCCCACACACACACACTTCCATGCTTAAATCTTCCAGTTGAAATTGCTTATTTCCATTCCATTACAAACATAATTTCCATCTTACAGAGAGAAGAACAGTTATATTATTTCTTCTTTGATTTCTTAAACATTTACATCCTTACCCATCATAGCTCTCTAGATGTTATTGAACTGCAACTTCAATACCAGCTTGAGCCACATTGCCAATGGTGAAGAATGCTGGGTGTTGCAGTCCAACATCACTTGGAGGGCGATTATGATTCCCACCCCTGTTTTAAAATCATAATCAGGATAAGATGATATTAAAATTTATTCAGTAACAGAGATCCAGCATAATACTTACAGACAATTTTCATTAATGAGCGTGCTATGAAAAGAAGTGTTGATGATTGCAGATTAAATATTGTTTTGTTCTTTGTTGATCCATATAAAATAATCAGTAGTGCTCATGCTGTGCCTGTTCAATCTAAGTTATTTGTTTTTATTTTTTTGTTTACTTTGATTTAAAATGGCACCAATGCCAATAAAAAAGTTTTCAAAAGAAGTTTTGAAAATCCTAAAATCAATGTGACAAAACAGATGGGTTGATGGAGCAAAGAAGCAAACAATATGCACCATATTTCTGTCTTCCAAATGACAACATATTCTGCCTCGCTAATATTTGATATGAGGCTCTAGCAGCTTGGTGTGCTGAGTCCCAGATGCACACTACAAATGATTCTCCTACTGTGCTCATAGCATCCAGACAGCCAGCAGCCTCTTTACTGAGTTCACTCTAGCCGGTGTGAACTCTGTATTCATTTGACATATTTCTATCCCATCCTTTTAATTAAAAATAGCTATAGTCCAAGACTTCTTCAAAAAAGAAGTCTAGAACATAGTTAAAATATAAAATATAATTAAAATATAATTAAATAATTAAAATATAATAAAATTACTAAAATGCAAAATTTGATTTCTCCATTTAAATGCCATCATGCTAAACTAGGGTTTAGTGTGGGTTTATGGTTTAGTGTGATGTACTTGAACAGGAACATACTGCATGTAGCTAAGGCTCAAACATTTGCTTTCCTGTGTTTTATTACAAACTTGTAGAGCTGATTTCTGAAGATTTCACTTCCACTTTTAGCAAACCACACCTTCCTGCTTCACATGAAGAGGAAACTATGTTTAACATCATCATCATCATCATCATCATTATTATTATTATTATTATTATTATTATTATTATTATTATTATTATTATTATTATTATTTATTGTATCCCGCCTCTCCATATGGATCGAGGCGGCGAACAACTTACAAATAGCATGTATTTCTATACATGCCCCCAACAAGCTGGGTACTCATTTTACCGACCTGCGGAAGGATGGAAGGCTGAGTCAACCTTGGAGCCCGGCAGGATCGAACTCACAACCTTGTGGCTTGCAGTACTGGCATTTAACCACTGTGCCACCAGGGCAATTAACTGCAATTAATTTAAACAAGCCTGCTTGAGGAAGCAAGCTAACATTAACCATGGTTTATTTCTCTAGATGACATGACAAACTAATTAAGAGAAACTTAAAACAAAAACTTTTGAATTCTCGGCTATGGATGACTGGAGCAGAGAAATTATGACATACAGAGCTCACTGTAACTAATTTGGGTACATGACACTAAATGCAAACATAGCTGAGAAAACCATACAGAATATGTGATACTATCATAAACCACATATCAGTAAAAAGCAACATGGTAATCAACCATGTTAAAAAATGTCTTCCAGTAAGCCCATATCTTTGGGCCCAGATCCTATTGAGTCAAATCATTGTGCAGTGAATCATAGTAGTAATCATTTAATATTCTTCTGGCCACACAATAAGTATCCAAGACTTTATTACATGAGCAGACATTCTGAATGGTTACTGGCATTTTCAGAATAGCAAGCAGAATAGATCCAATGTTATTATGCCAGTGGAGCATTCAGCTGTGCCAGTATTCAGTCAGATCTTCGTCTTAGGTATTGCTACCAAAGATTTAATATATAACTTTTATTCAGCAGCCTTCTTGGCGTGCTTTTCTTTGCTTACTTAGAATGTAAATATTAAATGGTTATTACTGTGTATTTTGTTGTCAATAACACATCAGTCATTTTGCCTACAAAATTAGGTGGCACTGTATTTATCTTGTCAATATTTGTATGTATATTTGTCTTGTCAAAGAGCAAAATGCAATATGATTTGGATGTTGTGATGGATGTTTTTAAACAGAAAATCTTGCAACAAAAGTGATTGTAGGCCTTGCGTTTCAGGATTATATGACAGTTACCTCAGCTGGCTGTGTAACCATGGGCTGTTGTTTCTTTGGTGAACACATGGCAACAGAATGAAGACTTGTGCTAATTAGTAATAAAACAGAAGTGTCAACATCACTCGTCTTATGAGCTGTCTAGCTTCTAGAATGACCTTCTAAGAGGAAAATGATTGCTACTGTTTTATAAATATTATCAAGCACTTATAGTGCTAAAAAATTATTTTAAAACGACCTTTTTAAATTAGGCAGTTTAATTCATCATGTAGTTTTTATTGTCTTAACGCTTTTATAAGCACATGCTTATATATTTACCTTGCATAAAATGTCATATCAGAGGAAAATAAATGGTCAAAATTACTTTTCTACTGCAATTATCCAGAAACTAGTTTTCTAAAATGATATATTCTATTTCTAAAATGATATATTAATTGTATATATGGCTATTTCTCCCAAGGACCACATGGAAACTTGTGAAGTTTTCCACTAACACCACCACCACTGCTGCCACGTTTTTCCCATCACAACAATCATTTGAGGCAGGTTAGGCTGAGAGTCAGTTACTTCCCCTAGACTATCCAGTGAATGCAGTCATTGGGCAAACAGGGTTTAGAAATCAGGTCTCTTTCGTCAATATCCAATCATCTATCTACTACAACACTTGGCTTAACATCAACTGAATGGGCACTGACTATCATTTTACACACCAGAACCTGGATAGGTTGCCATTTGGACTATAGTTCCCAGAAACCCCAGTCAGCAAGGCTACTGGGCATGTTGGCTGAGGGCTTCTGGGAACGTTAGTCCAAAAGGTAACTTTATTGACATCTATTATACGTAATAATCCATATCTCACAAATAAATGTTCAAGGTAAAGTGTGGGAAGAAGCTGTTAGAGATGTGGTTATCTATTCTTTGCTTGTCAGGAAATGTCCCTGTTTTTCAACTCAAGGAAGTTGCTTTTTGTTATGCTCTATTTTCAATCTACTCTGAAAAAGTCAAGCCTTGTCAGACTAAAATAAAGGAATTCCAGCTAGATTCCTTGCTGCTAGAATAGAGAAAGAGATTGTCTTTACACTGATGTAGCTCAGCTCTTACCTTTTGGGCCTACTGCATTCATCAGTGCCTGCTTGCTATGCACCGGCAATCTGCAGCCCTCAAAGCACATATGAGCGGTGTTTATGCTCTTGAGAGGGAGCAGGATCATGGCACTAAGGTCTACCCTATCCAAGATTGTTCAGTTCAAGACTGTGTACACAGTGCCTGTGAGCATAGCAACTGTACACTTGGAGTTCCATACCTGCCAATATTTCACAGAAGAAAATTCGGGCATGTGTGGTCAAGCAACATTAATGTATGCACATGGCACAAGTTATTAATGAGGAAGAACATAAAAACTAGGACAGGATACAGCAGTTCACTTTTGCCTGAATCTGGAATCTGGCACTTTATATCCCAGTAATTCAGGCAACCTTTCTAAGTAGAAACTTGTAATATGAGTTATTCAAAGTGGAAATTAATGACCAAGGAACATCCACAATATTTGTAAGACCTAGAACCTAAGCTGAGGATGAGCAAATTGTGGTACATCAGCCACATATGGCTTCCAAGATTGTGTGATCCCTTAGGCACTCAAGTGCCCTAGCTCCCATTGGAGCTCCTGATCCTATTTATGGCCCTTTTCACATTGGGGCGGCTCGCGCAAGAAGGCTCCTCCAGGAGGCTGCCATTTCCCCCCTCGTTCCTTCCACAGGCGAAGGAACGAGGGGGAAGCAGCAGCCTCCTGGAGGAGCCTTCTCGCGTGAGCCGCCCTCCCCCGGGCGAAGCAGGAGGCTGACGCGAGCCGCCCCCCCTCGCGAAGCAGAAGGCTGCCGCGTCCGTCGCGCTAGCGCCCCGCCCCTTCCTTCCGCAGGGGCAGAGGGAAGGAAGTGCGACCCAGCCGCCTCCCTGATACTCTGCACAGGAGGTAAGTGCGCGTGGGTGCCGGGAGCGTTGCGCGAGCGCGGGTGATTTTCACTTTGAGGTGAAAATCAAAAAACCCGCGATCGCGCCGCTGCAGCCTCGTGAGCGTGGCAGAAGTGGGAGTGCATCGTGCAGAGCGACGCTCCCACTCCCGCGAGGCTCACAGGGCTATCACGCGACAGAAAGCCCATGCGAAAAGGGCGTATGTCTAAGAAACAAGGCTTCAGTAAATAATAAAAAGATTTTACTATAATACACAAAACAACCCCATTTGTTGTTTGGACATTATGCCTAGGACTAGTACAAAACCTATGCTGAAAAACATTGGAAGTGAAATAATGGCAAATGCTGCCCTTCTGCAAGAAGCTTCAGGTGATAACTATTTGCCGAATGGCCGCCAGGGAGGCGGGTCAGGCCCTAAATACCGGGCCCAGCCCCACCTCCTCCCGCCGGCCATCGCGAGTGGTCTCGTATCGCGGGAGGGCGGCAAAGACCGTCCCCCCCGCCACCCGCGATGCTTGGGCGTCGTGGGACGAATTGCCTTTTAAGGATTATTTCAGCCTTCTCCCTGCTATTTCAATTCTAAAATAAACTTTTTTAAAGAAGAAATTCATTTTCCATTTTTAAAAAGAAGGCCATTTGGAGTCAGAACCAGGCCTGGTCAGTCTTTAAATGACAGACAATGCCTCCTTAAGATTTATGTGACTGCCATTAATGCCATTTTCTTTAGGCATGGAAGCTGGGAAGTCTGGGAAAGAAAATGGTCCCAGAAGGTTCAAAAGTTGCTCACACATAATGTAAAATAACATTTGAACTAGGTCACTAGATGCTGAACTAGATGTTTAACTACCACCCCATTCTAGGACCATCTGCCTCAGAGCAGAAAATTACGAGGGTTTCCATCATTCGTAATTATTCCTATGAAAATAGAATACAGAGTCAGTGTCTTTAATATTTAGCTTCTAGGTTATCTGGTCATCTTCAAACTGACTAAGATGTATAACAGACTGTGGCTACTAACTTGTTTTCTTATGTGCAGATAAAGCATATTGTATAAAATAAATGCCAAGCAATGTATCTGGTACAAGAGAATTGTGATCTATTATACACTTGGGCCGCCCTGCTTGATTTATAACTCTGATTAAAAGCCATGTCATACACTTCTGCAATGCCTCCCAGCAAAATGAAACAGTCACTAAGCAAGATAAACAGGAGATATATTTTCCTCCAACCAGACCTACAGTGTCCAAATGAATAAAGTTATGCTGATGGGACCTAAATGAAGCAGAGGCAAGTTAAACAACAGGCAGAAAAAGAACATTAGAAGACTGTGGCACCCTTGGCAAGTTATTGTGCTCAATTGGGAGAAAAAAAAATTTGTGGATCATTTTTCTGAGGCAGCCTAACCTACCACAGGCATGTCTCTGGATCAAATCACAAGGCATATCAAATGTTCATAACTAATTGGCCACTCTATTTTTCTGTCAACATTTTTCTTTGTGGATGAATCCAGCCCAGACTGGGCAGAGGCATGGAGGTAACTCTTTCTTTCTTTCTTTCTTTCTTTCTTTCTTTCTTTCTTTCTTTCTTTCTTTCTTTCTTTCTTTCTCAGAGGCATGGAGGTAACTCTTTCTTTCTTCTTTCCCTTGATGGTGTTATTTCTCCCCCTGACCTGATGGTACTGTTTTTGTTCAAGCTTGGAAAAGTTACTTTGGGGGGCCATAACAACCAGAATCTCTCAGCCAGCATGGTGGCAGAGGGATTCTGATAGTTGTAGTCTAAAAGTTTCCCAAACTTTGGTTTATATTTCAATGTGCCATTTGCTCCAGATAGTCCCTACAAGAGAAACAGCAGCTTTGAGGTGCCACATAACTTTGAGATTCAGCCCTTATGAGAATTATAACTTCACCTCACCCACCATGATCCTGATCTACAATTTTGGCTTTCTCTAAAAAGACGTGACTAGGTCTAAGCATTTTTTTAAAAAAGTCTCTTTGTTATGCAAACCTATAGAGACACACTCAGAAGTAAATTTCATTGAATTCCACAGAATAAGGTGGGTGTTAGGAGGCACCCTTAAAGACTTGTCCAATGGTAAATGGCACTCTGCTTTAGTTTTAAACTACACTCATTATAAGCAATCTTTTTTTTTTTAAAAAAAAGGAGAACTTGGTTACAAAGTAAAATATACAGAAATGGAAAGCAACAGATTGTGTATGCAAGGCATAGTCTTCAGGATATCACAAGGGATTACTAGGCTCTGGGTAAGAAGGCAAAGAACCTTGGTGTACAGGTTGTCATTTCATCTGTCCTCCAAGTTGAAGGGCACAGCCCAGGAAGGGAGAAAATAATAGAGGGGGTGAACAACAGGCTCTGCAGATAGTGCAGCCAGGAACAGTGTTGCTTCTTGGAGCATGATCTGTGATTTCATGAAGATGGATGTCTGGCAAGTGATGAGTTGTACCTCACAGCATTTGGCAGGAACATTTTTGCTAAGAGTCTCACAAACCTGATCAAGAGGGTTTCAAATTGAGCTATATGGGGAAGAGAGTCAGTATTCTTGAGGGTAGGAGTGCATCAAGAGCTGGTAATAATAGCCCAAATGTTATAGGGAGGACTGGGCAAATAGTACAATCCAAAAGTTTTGGGAGGTGGATAAAAGCCTTAAATAAGAAGCTGGAGGAATGATCCATGGTCTTAGACACCTCTACACTAATGAAGAGAGCATGGGAAAGAAACAACATGAACTTGAATTCTTAACACAGCAAAGCAAATATGATACAATAGGCATCACTGAAATCTGGTGAGATGAATCTCATGATTGGAATGTAGTAACAAAGAGATATAACCTATTTCAGAGAAACAGACCAAACAGAATAGGAAGAGGAAGATTGTTTGTCAGGGAGGTTTACACCTGTGAAAAGATCCATGATTCAAATCTTAGAAGGCATCTGAATGAAAATTAAGGGGAGAGAAGCAAAACAGCAATGTTGGGGTCAACTACAGTCCTCCAAGTCAGACTCAGGACTTGGATTATGCCTTCTTAGAGAAGATGACTAAATGTTCAGAAAGAAGAGATGTAATAATAATGGGAGATTTCAGCTATCCTGATATTTACTGGAAGTCAGACTCTGCCAAGTTTATCAGATCCAACAAATTCCTCACTTGCCTTGCAGACAATTTCATTGCTCAGGAGGTGGAAGAAGGAACAGGGGGAACAGCTATTTTAGAACTGATCCTAACCAATAATGAAGACCTGATTAATAGTGTGGAAGTGGTGGGATCCTTAGATGGAAGTGACCATGTTTTTATACAGCAGAAAGGGAAGCCAACCATAGTCAAATACACATTCTAGATTACAAGAAAGCTGATTTCTAAACTTAGCAAAATACTGCCTGTGATTAAGAATACTAAAGAAGAAGGGAGTTCATAATGGACGGGAGTTTCTTAAAAATGAGATATTGAAGACATAGTTTCAAAATGTTCCAGTGAGAAGGCAAAATGAGAAATGTTTAAATAAACCAAGATAGATGTCTAAAGAAATTTCAGCTGAGCTAATATTTGAAAGGGACATGTACAAGAAATGGATAAAGGGGGAAACCACCAAAGAGGAATTCAAACAAACAGCCACCCAATGTAGGGGGAGTCAGAAAAGTTAAAGCATAGAATGAGTTCAGTGTTGCTAAAGAGGTAAAAATCAATAAAAAGGGCTTTCTTTTTCTTTTCTTTTTTTTGTTATGTCCATGCAAAAAGAAGAACAAGAAATGGTACAGCCACTATGTGGAGAAGATGGAGAAATGCTAACAAGGGATAAAGAAAAAGCAGAACTACTCAACACCTTCTTTGTCTCGGTCTTCTGCCAAAAGGAAAACAACCTGAGGAAAATGGAGCAGATTATGTGGTAGGAGAAATGCAGCACAACATAGGTAAAGAGGTAGTATGTGCCTACTCTAAATGAATTCAAGTCTCTGGGGCCAGATGAACTACATCCAAAAGTATTAAAAAAAACTGGAAGAAATAATATCAGAACCAGTAGCAATAATCTTTGAGAATGCCTGGAAAACAAGATAAGTCCCAGAAGGCTGGAGGAGGGCAAATGTTGTCCCCCTCATCAGAAAGTGAAAAAAGAGGATCCAAACAATTACAATCCATTAGTCTGACATCAATACTAGGAAAGATTCTAGAGTGCATCATTAAACAGGCAATCTATAAGCAGTTAGAAAGGAATGTCAAGATGGGTTTCTCAAAAGCAAGTCATGTCAAATTAATCTCATCTCTCTCTCTCTCTCTCTCTCTCTCTCTCGAGTTACAAGCTTGGTAGATGAAGGGGATGTTGTGGATATGCAGGATATTTTGATTTCAGTAAGGCTTTTGACAAGGTCCTCCATGATATTCTTGCAAAAAAGCTAATAAAAATGTGAGCTAGACAATGCTACTGTTCAGTGAAATTGTAATTGGTTGACTGACTGAACCCAAAGGAGTTCAGAACCAAAGGTAATCACAAATGATTCCTCTTCATCCTGGAGTCAAATGACTAGTGAGATGCCACAGGACTCTGTCCTAGACCCAGTGCTACTGAACATCTTTATCAATGATAAACGTAACATACTACACTAGGATGGAAAAAAATGAAATGCACAGATATATGAAGAGTGACACCTGGCTTGACAACAGTATATGTGAAAGGGTCTTAGTAGACCAAAAGCTGAACATGAGTCAAGAGTGTGATGCAGTAGCAAAAAAGAAGAAGAAGAAGAAAGAAGAAGAAGAAGAAGGAGGAGGAGGAGGAGGAGGAGGAGGAGGAGGAGGAGGAGGAGGGGGAGAAGCAGCAGCCAATGTGATTCTAGTATAATGTCTAGATGGAAGGTAATAATAGTACAGCTCCATTCTACTTTGGTCAGACCTCACCTGGAATACTATGTCCAGTTCTGGACACCACAGTTCAAGAAGGATATTGACAAACTGGAACATGTCCAGAGAAGGGCAACCAATATGGTAAATGGTCTGGAAACCATGCCCTATGAGGAGCAGCTTGGGGAGCTGGGAATGTTTAGTCTGGAGAAGAGAAAGTTAGGGAGTGACATAATAGCCATATTTAAATATTTGAAAATAAGTCTTATGGAAGATGGAACAAGCTTGTTTTCTGCTGCTTCAGAGACTAGGACATAGAGCAATGGAGTCAAACTACAAGAAAAGATTCCACCTAAACATTAGGAAATGCTTCCTGACTGTAAGAGCTGTTCAGCAACGGTATATACTGCCTCAGAATGTGATGGAGTCCTCTTCTTTGGTAGTTTTTAAACAGAGGCTGGATTGCCATCTGTCAGGAGTGTTTTGATTGTGTATTGCTGCATGACAGGGGGCTGGACTAGGGGGTCCTACTGGTCTCTTCCAACTCTATAATTCTATGATTCTGTGTATCATAACCTTACTTAAAAGATTCCAAAGCTGGAGTCCTGTTGATGTTTAAATTGTTTTTCAACACCTTCAGGCAACAGAACAATATAAACACAATAATTCAGAATTTGGGAGAGTTTAGAGTGGTTGATAGTCTGCAGGAAGGCAAATTAAAAAGAAGAAAAAAGTACAATAAGCACTTAAAACATGCCACCATGATATAAGACAGACATTTAGGGATGTGAAAATCTCTCTGAGTCAATTTCATCATGTTTATTTCAAATCCCAACCGTATTTCCTTCTCTTTTTTCTTTTGTATCAGATTGTGAATCTTCATGGAGTTTTTTTGGTTTATGTAAATTGATGCACATTTTTGCACATATTTGTAAGGTGTGCATTCATTTATACATTTAAGAATGTGAAAGTCTCACTGCCTCAATTTCTTTGTGTTTCTTTGAACAGCACATGCATTTTCTGTATTTCTTCTTGCAGCAAGTCATATGAGGTGAAAATGCTGGCCAGAATCCAGTACTTGTAAGTGGACTCATGTCTGAAGGAATTATAGCTGGGCAATCTATAACGTCCATATCTAGCAAAGGGCTCCTGTTATGTTACTACATAAGGGAGCCAGCAAAGTTACTGAAATACATTGAGACCAATGCACAACAGAATTGATGCATTATGTGCTGCAATCCCATTGTGCATCAGCACTCTGACAAGGGATTGCTAATGCATATAGGGACACTCTTGCTAGTGTCTTATTACACCCCTTTGCAATTGCAGGGTTTCTTAGTGTCTCTGCTGCATAGCTAAGTATACATAAAGATAAAGAACTCAGACTGAAAGAGGGTTCCAGCCATATTTGAGACTGTCAAATGCAACAAAATTCTTTTCCACCTCTAAATATATTGATGACAACGTCTTAAACCTAGCTTTATAACTAAATGCCAGCCAGGGCAGATCTTTTAATGTAAATACAATGCAAAGGTGCCAAATCAATAAGCTACATTCTGTATTCTAGGATGTTTTCAGGTGCCAAAATTGCCTTAGGGAAGGTTCCACATGGAGCATATCTCCAGGCTACCAAAGTGCAGATCAGAGTGGCCAGGTTGTCTGGGAACAACTGCAGTTGAAATAGCCTAAGTTGATAGGATCCTATTCAGACCTCCAGGAACAGCAATAGATCCAGAAGCCACCCAAGCCACTTCATAGAATAATATCCTATCCAGAGGGGGGTGAGCCCTTAATTCCGTACATTCACCCACAATGCCTTATCAGCTTCTTACCTTTCATCCAGCCCATCACTGCTTTGAAGCAGAGATCTAGGTCATTTCTACACGACACTGCTATACTGTTATTATTCTACTTTCAACATCCTATGGAATTCTGGAGTTTGCAGTTTATGGAGGGGCATTCCATAGGATGTTGAAAGTGGAACAATAGCACTATAACCGTGTAGTGCAGAAATGGCCCAAGTCTCACTTAGCCATGAAATTCCCTGAGTGATCTTCTGCAGTCATACTCTTAACCTGACTTACCTCATAAGGTTGTTTTGAGGACAAAAATGAAGAATATCACACATATGGCCTTGAGCTCCCTAAAGGAAATATGGGATATAAATGTAACAAACAAAATAAAGAAATCTTATATTTCTGACCGTATCACACATCTGAGGCTTTTAAGCTGAAGCTGCCTGTCTGGTCATAGAAGTGAGAAAGGTGTGTGTGTGTGTGTGTGTGTTTAAGTGATGTAGTCAACAACCATAAAAGCGACAAGAAAACTAGAACAACATTTAGGGGTTTCTTTCTTTCTTTCTTTCTTTCTTTCTTTCTTTCTTTCTTAGCACTATCAATATGGAGCTGTTACTGAGGGTGGGAGTTCAAGGTGACTTCACAAAGCTTGCATTGTGCTTAATATTTCCTCACTACTTGAATCACAATATTTGATTCCTGAGAAATAAGAGTGATGGCTTTCTTGTTTGCAGCCTCAGTCAGACTGGCAGCTTTCCCTCCTTCTTGTGAAGCTGATGCCTAACTCTTTTCCTCCTCAGCATATCTAACTTGCCTTAATATTCCAGAATGAAATCCAGTCTCTGCCACACATGAGCTGGTAGCTGCTAGTTGAATATTTCCATTTATTTCCTATGGCTTATTTGTAGCCTGAGACAAGGAGGTTTTTTCTGTATTTCTTTCAGAAAATACATCCCAGGAAGAGCTCAACATACTGAACTTTACCAGTACGGATGTATCAAAATCCTTTCTTCTAGTGCACCCTGACTGATTGGTCTGTCTGTCTGTCTCTCTCTCTCTCTATCTCTCTCTCATTCTCTCTTGACCCAAACCAACTATATCCTATCCAAGCAAGCAGTTAACAAATTTCAACAGATCTCCCACCCACAGTAAACAGATCTCATTATGGCCCTTTCCACACAAGGAAATTAAGACAGTCCAATGCATCCTGTCACGGAGGTCATCTGCACCTTGGATCAGATTAGGTTTGGACTATTTACCTTAGTTCCACACCTAAGTCTGTTACCCTGTATGTTGGGGGTCCCGGGAGGGGTGCCCAAATAACCAAATAAAAACACAAGTTGTGGGAATTTAACTCAAGCACTCTTTTGGCTAGACGAGAGGCAGGGTAACGTTAGCAAGGATCTTTTAACCCAATGTCTACGGCTTCAGGTCAGAGAGCAGGCAAGCAAGTTTAAAAGTGACAAAAATAACAGCTTTATTGAAAGATAAACAGCAAATAAGACAACACACACACTAGCTAACTTGGAAGCAGAAATAGAGAGTTTGGGGATGGGTAATACGACACCTGGTCTTGTAGTCCTGAAGAGAAAGACGGGGTTCGGGGAGAGAAAGCTCAGCGTGGCTGGCTGAGGGGAGCTCCTTAGACAAACTGGCAGCAAGGGGGGATGGAAGTCCAAAGTAGTCCGAGGAAGTCCCAAAAGTGGGGGCTTTTTATAGGGTGGATTTTACCTACAGGCTATGTTATGCTTGGTGAGAACAAAGGAAATCTGGAGTTGGACAAAGGAGTTGGAAAAGGTCATGTTTTGCATGATGGGTTTAGCTCTTAAGACAATAGTGTGGCCAGTTCATTAATGGCCCGACATAAAGAAATGGCTTGGCTCTTGGCTGTGTGGCTTTGTGTGGATATGAGCAGAGCAAAGCCAGTTTGCAGGGAGGTTTTTCCCTAAAGCAACGGAGAGACTTAAGCTGCCTGCCTGAATGAGGTTTTGGAATGTACGACCATTAACAGCCGCACCCTTACATGCTTGTCCAGAAGTAGGGTGGCAGAGAAAGGTCAAGCAAAGGCCAAATTATTTGATATCAAAAAGATATCTAGTGCTCTCACCCAACGTATCATAACCGTGATAACAAGTCCAATTCAATACACCTCCAAGTGGCCCTCCAGTTTTAAAAAGCAGTTTTGAAATTTTCTGGACCGCACCAATGCAAGCCTGCGATCAGCTGTGGGCATGGTCAGCTTCAGCGGTTGGTCCGGACCCACAAACAACAGGAAGCCACCATTTTGTCAGCCTTACCAGTGCGGATCTAAAGACCTCGCACTGCTCCAGATCACCCTGGAACAAACAGAGGAGCCCTGCGGAAGGGCTTAAGGGAAAGTCCACGTTGTTTTGAGCCCAGAAGAAGCAGCAAGTAACGGCATGGAGTGATTCCTGGCCTCGTGCAGAAAGGGCCTATGTTGCACCTAACTATCACAGCAGCATAAAGCAGATGTCAAACAATGGTTTAAGAATGATAAGTATGATAATAGCTTTTTGTCTGTCTCTTCTCTAGTTTGTTGTCAGTGTCAGGCAATGGGGTTTCATCTGACATTTCAGCTGCCACCCACTTGTTTAATGGGAAATGCAGGAAATGGCACCCACACTCACAAGGACAGGTTTCAGAAATCCATGTCACCCTTACTCTTGCTTCTTGGAAGCTTAGTGTGAATATTTAAATCCAGAGATGGTAGATACAAGGACTGGAAGCTATTCTTATGAAAGGAAAATAAATCCGCTTTAACTCAATTTTTCAGGAATTTATCCACCTCATTGTTTGCAAGAGTATTAACATATATCTTGGTTTGCCATTATCAGGAGGAAACAAGGAGCATCAGATTCTTTCTTTTCTTTTCTTTTTTGAATTGCATGCCAGTAACTAAAAATATGTATATTTGAAAACTAAAGACTTTAAACATGCTTCAGAAAACTGGAAAAATGTGTAAAACCTGTATATTTAGTACACTAACTAAAATAATGGATGTATTAGAGACAGTGTGAACCAAAATATGCATGAACTTCTATGCAAGAAAGGAGACAAATCTTACAATGCAATATGTAACTTGGACAGAACAAAAATGCTGGTGGGATTTTGGGAAATGCAGTAAAAATGAAAATGATTTTCTCAACCAGAGATAGTTTCATCATGAACTCACATCTCCATGTACTGGGATTTTTTGATCCCTAGATAGTTTCATCATTAACTCCCCTGTCCTTCGTATATGGTCTGAAGACTTTGCATAAAATCATTTGTTATCTTACCCCTAAAGAAAAGAATAAGCATATCAGAAGCTACAAAAACCCAGTGTCCTATTGTGCTATGCCAAAATTGAAAAATTGGGTATATTAAAGGGGAATCCCATGTTTGGATCAATGGACACATTTGGAATAGGTGGAGAGTGTTGTTTGCTGATTAGCAAAATGACTGCCAGAAAAGGGGGCTTGATTATTCACAAAATGGCTGCCATGGTGGACATGGACAATAATAATTCACCCATTTCCCAGAAGGTAATTTGGCAAAACTAGAAGAAAAGTAATTCTCACCAAAAAAAAAAAAAAAAGCACAAGGCAGAAGAGGGGTTCAACTCTTAAACCTACAGCTGCCTGCTCCAATACTTATTTAAAACTAATGAGGCACAGAGATAAATAGTCTGACCCTGGGGTGATCTGAGCCCATGATGATAGGAAAAATAGTAGAGGACATATAACCATAGAATTGTAGAATGAGAAGAGACCACAAGGGCCATAAAGTCCAACCCCCTGACATGCAGGAATAAACTATTCTCAACAGATGACCATCCAACCTCTGTTTAAAAGCCTCCAAAGATGGAGCCTCCACCACACTCTGTGGCAGCATATTCCACTGTTGTGTAATTCCACTGTTCTGATAGTCTAATTGGCTATATATATAGGCAGATATTTTTAATTGGCATAAAATAGAAATCATATACAATGACTGGATAAGGCCATGTGGAAGTGGAACTGACTGGAAAAACAGGCCAGAGATGATATCAGAGCATGGCTGAGTTCAACTTAATGGCTCTTGCAGGGAGAACAAAAGGCATCTCTGGAGAAGAGCAAATACCCCTGTGGTTTGCATATCCTATGGAAAACCAAGCCATAAAAACTGGCTACCAACTTAATTTGACACTCAGTTGTTAGAAAATTCAAAGAAAGAGTTCTGGGGTTTTTTACTGTTAGGAAATTGATTCTGTCTTTGAGAAAGTTTCTTTTGAATATATGTTTTGTCGTATAGTGGTGTATTTGTGTTGTTTTGTGTTTATCTCTTTTGTGCTGGTATTTTGTATTGTTATTGCAATGTCAGCTAACAAAAATTAATGGCTGGGATTCAGAATCACAATCACAAATGTGTGACTTAGAGCTAGATTTTTGCAGGAACTGAACTGTATTCATGATCCCTATGTATGTACTGTAGGGAGTACATAGGGATCATAAAGTCCCCCAGCACTGACTTACCAGATAGCAGCTGCTGCCAGCAACATGTTGTCTGCTTTGCTATTGAGTGATCTCTGATGCAAGGAGGAATTGCAACAGGGATCCTGCTTCTGACTGTCACACCAGAAATTGCTCACAAGAGGGGGTGGAAGTGTCATTCTGCTACATCTTGATTAACAGAAGAAGAGATGCTCATTACTCGGGGTGGCTGCTGTCTGGTAAACCAGGATGGGGCTGGGTGAACCAGGAGATACTATTTAGTTAAGTTTACTTAACTAAGTAGCTGATCCAGAATCTTGTCCAATATTTTGAAAGAAAAGAAAGGGAGTGAAAGTCATGTTTTTACTGACCTATCTGAAAGAGCCCATATAAGGCAGATATAGCCTAGTGCCCCAGACCACTGAACATCCAAAACTCTAATAGGGCTTGAATTAAGCAGTTTAGAAGTCTTTCATGAAGTCCAGAAGCACCATCTTCTTACTCCCCTCAATTGTAGCCGAATCAGTGTCACCCTTTAGCATTCTGGAACATCTTTCTCATCATCATCTTATTAGTATTATCATCTTATTTTATCATTTTATTATTATCTTATTATAGTTAATGATAAGGTGCAAAAGATACGGGGACCACATCCCTTCTGCTCCAATCCCTGCAATTCAAGGACTACTAGAGGTTAACATTTTCTGAAGCAGGACAGAGAACAGAACCTTCACCAGATGACAGTTCATAGGAGTCTTTGGAAGAGTAGTTCTTAGTTTCTTGAGTTTTACAGGACATCTAACCTGACATTCAGCTAAAGAATCTGTGTCCAGCCATGACAGAAACAGAAAGGCCAGTTTTTCAAGAAGGACCTTTGCATACATTCTGGGGTTTTGATACATTTTCATGGCATCAATACTGAAATATTTTTGTTGGGAGTAAACACACACCCATGTAAATAAATGAAACTGAAAAATGTTAATAGAACTATTAAGTGTGTTACACTTAATATAGAACTATTAAAGTATAAATTACAGTCAGCCCTCCACATTTGCAGGTATCACTTTTGAGGATTTGATTATTTACAGATTATTTGCTGTCACCTCTGCTGCCTCCCTATGCCATTTTTAATAGAGAATGCAAGCCTGGTGAGACTGAGAAACTGCAAACGAGGCTTGTAAGTCCCTATTAAAAATGGTGTAGGGCAGCAGTGAAGGTGGCAATAAGCCCCACCAGCCAGCCACTTCTGCCTTGTGAAGGATCCCTGGTGCCTCAAAGGAATCCACAGTGGGTTGAATATGGTGATCATACTTTTTTGTGTGTTAAATATGGTTTGAGAGGGCCTAGAGTTATTCACGTGCCCCTAACCCTAGCGAATGTGGAGGGATGACTGTATACTGTTGAGTATAGATTAAGCCAGCATGGTATATTTGTTTGAGTGTTGCACTCAAATGCCTACTTCACTGTGGAAACCCACTGGCTGTTCTTGGGCAAGTCACACTTCCTCAGGCTTAGAGGAAGACAATGGTAAACCTCCTCAGAATAAATCTTGCCCAGAAAACCTTAGGATAACTTTAACCTAAGTTGAAGTTGACTTGAAGAGCTACAGCAAACAAATTTTACTGTTATATTACCTGTAAAACACAAAGATAATGCCTCATCACCCTTGCAGAAGGTCATAGGTATTAAGAGAAAGAGTAGTTGTTACTATGACCTTGTGCCTCATCTAGATTGTTTCAGTATTCCACCAGTGGTGCATATATTACTAGATGAGAACCACTGTTTTGGAAAATGCACTGACAGTTGAATTACTTTAAATCTAATATGCACTTCGACAGGATCAATAGGATGAACTCAAAAGTAACTGCACATGTTTGCAAGCTTAGTGCTGTATATGAAAATATCAACAGTTTCTTCTGGACTTAGTTGTTCTGGGACAAAAAGGATTTTATGGCAATCCTACAGCAGCTAATTGCCTATTAATTAACTTTCTTTATCATCTACCATCCCCTGGAGAAAAAGGCAATTCCTTCACTTCGCACTATAGAAAACCATGAGCATGACAATATTTGTCAAGTGGGATGAAAAACTGAAATTTGTGTGTTCTAACTGTTCCTGAATACAAACCTGGCATAAAATAATGCAAGCATACAAATGATGCAAGTCTCACCTTCATAGTTAGGTACAAAGAGCAAACAATAATATGGGCTAAATTAGCACCAATGTGACAAGAGGTACAAAGTAGGACCTTCCACTGTAACTGCAGAGAAGAAAAATGTCCAATTATTTTAGTGCACTTTTGACATTTGCAGTTTTCAATAGTATAATTTCAACGAAGCAATAACAATGTTTTGGTCTCCTGTAATTAATGTTGTGTGTTTCCCATCAGTTCCTGGCTTTTAATAACAAAACATTTTCTTCCTCATACTAACTTTTAATAACTACACATTTTCTCCCAGTTACTAACATTTAATGATAAAAGATTCAATATAGTTGTGGAATAATCTAGTGCATGTTGCAATGGTGGACCTGAGTATTTTCTTCCCAGTGTGGGTATTACCAACAAGCTATAGCTTGTTGTCATCAAAAGTATGATCCTTAGTGCTGAACTACCTTAGAGCCACCTTGGTGTAGCCATTTGGATCTTCAGCCTACCAGCTCTCTGAAGCCTGGATGATATCAGGGGCACAGTCATGTCACTGAAGCATTTGTTGAAAGCATCCATCCAGTTTCAGAAGGTACAAGAAAGCTTTGATTGCTGGCTGAGTTGTGAAGTTGGGCTGAATTGCTCTCCTCTTGCCTTCCAGCACTGGGAAGACAATTAAGGAATGAAACTGGTTGTACTCAGCTGGCACTTTGAGAGGTCCAATCAATCACATGCGAGGAAAGGAGATGGTCTAATTTTTAGACTCAAAAAAAGGCTCTCATGAACCTTCTCTTTTGTTGTTATTGTGTGCAAATCATTTCTGACTTATGACAACCCTAAGGGGACCCTCCCATAGGTCTTTCCTAATAAAATTTATCCAGATCAGGTGTGCCATTGCCTTCCTCTGTGATGCAGTATCTCAGAGATTCTCAAAGATTGCTACAGTCTGCTGGACAGTACTGCTGGACAGCACCTAGGTACAACATCACACCAAAACCCTGTGGTTTCTTCATGCCACTGGCCCCCTTCACATTCCCTTATGATGGACACAGTAGGTTGCTGATTTTATGAAATGACTTTTTAGTTGGTGCTATGACTCTGTCTCTTACATATTTTTCCCCAAACTGCCCAGCATAGATACCACAGTTGTTGTCTTCAAGGACTGTCTAAATGAGTGTGCCCTGAAATTCTGAAAAACCTACAGATTTGGAGCTCTGTTAATTAATTTGTAATCTGTCTATTTTATTATGTTTTTTTAAAAAATGAACTAGTCTATGAACTGATGGAAAATACCTAATCTGAATTCTTGGCAGTACACGCTATTTAATTATAATCTCTCCTGGGGCATTTAAGTGATTAATGGGAAGCAATGTCTCATGTCTCTGATCTCGATGGAATTATTCTGCATTCTGTTGATCCTGAACTAAGCAAATAACTGATTGGAAATATTTGTGAACTCATTCATTCTTTTCATTGGACAGCATAAACAATAACAACTGTACCACTAAAATTTGGATTGAGATGCAGAAGGGGAGATTGAAACACCTTGCTTGGAAAATGAAGTCAGCACAGGAGCTTTATTGGAGATTACTGTCAAGCAGATGAATAGGAATTTAGAGATAAGTGTGATCTTTTTGTTGTCTGTCACCCTTCTGTCTCAAGGGATGATGTGATGCTTTCCTTCAATAAGCATAATTAATCCTCCAGAGCAACCAACAGCTTTCAGAGTGTTTTGGCAAATTGTGCTCTCATTGGTGCTGAATTCATACTCTGTTTCCTCACAACGGGCTTTATCACAAGGGCACATTTTGCATATGAACAGTGGCACATGAATTCTGACATAGTACTTATAACCTCTACCTGCTCACAAATGTGTTTGATTGTTTGTTTGTTTTTGATTGTAACAACAGTGAACTCTTCCCATGATGTTTAATCCAAAGGCCGTGTAAATATGGTCCTGTGCATTCTTTCCCATCACAGATTTACTGAAAACTAGAAAGTTACTTTCTGGTAGGATTCTAAAAATTGGGCATTTGAGGTTCTACACACAGCACAGGATAGACTTGACCACCATAAGGGAAGTGTTCTGATTTTTATGGGACTGCACCAGGCCCACAGGTAGACCTACAGCATTTTGTTTCCCCATGGTAGAACAGAACATGACCTCTCCCAGCATACAAA
The DNA here is from genome assembly GCA_948474755.1 of Ctenosaura bakeri. Classification (NCBI taxonomy): domain Eukaryota; kingdom Metazoa; phylum Chordata; class Lepidosauria; order Squamata; family Iguanidae; genus Ctenosaura; species Ctenosaura bakeri. The sequence goes on from CAOLHI010004201.1 coordinate 23,722, forward strand.
TTTGTTGTTCTTGTTTGCCATCAAGTCAGCTTATGACAACCCTAAGGTAAACCTATCATGGGGTTTTCTTGGCAAGATTTGTTCAAAGAGAGTATATTTTTGTCTTCCTCTGAGCCTGAAAGAATGTGACCTGCCCAAGGTCACCTAATGGGTTTCCATGGCCAAATAAGAAATCAAATCCTGGTCCTCAGGGTCATAGTCCAGTGATCAAACCACTATACTACACTGGCTCTCCAACATACAAATACACACTGTCTAAGCCACTCCCAGTCCACCTGCCTTAGACTAGCCAGATTATTTTGGTAAGGGAGGCAGGAAAATCTTCCAAACACATCTTCCCCTCCTGTTACTAAAAATACAATAGCAATAAAGTACATAACCATTTGTTGTTCTTTAATGACACCCCAATCTGCTGCTTGAGGCAACCATGCAACTCTGCCTAATAATAGACCCAAACCTGAAAAGACATGGGTATTCCCATTTAATTCACTAGGGTAGCAAAATGAAAATAAAACAGGTTCTGCAACCTTCAGTGGGCCACAGTGCCAAATAGTGAACACATTATCTGAGTTCCATTCATCCTTCAGGGTTTCATTACTGGGTAAAGTGTTTGCGTTCATGTGTCAAGACTGACACTGGCTATAAATATACAACATTGACTATAATGTGCCCATAATTCAGCACATACAAATTCTTGGAAGTATCCCAACAGAACAAAGTCACGGACATTTTCTGCATTTAGATTGGGTAGCGTGCTTCTTTTGCTGGAAAAAGCAGCTGAAAGATACAGGAAAACAGAAGATAGGAAATCACCTAACACCAAGTCATCCCATTAGTGCATTTGGCTCAGTCTATGTCAGGTCACAACACATCCTTGTCATAATATTTAAGGGAGAAGAAAAGGAGGGGAGAAATCATTTGAGGGCTTGAGTATTGTGTATTCAAATGTGTATGCTTAGCAAGCTTCACAAGTACATTGGAATGCATGTAAACCATGCTGAAGTCTGGAATGTATCTCATATGTAAATACATGTAGTGCTAATTGCTGCTACGTTGTATTCTTTCGCTCACTTGCTAGTACGTGGTAATTGATGGATGGGGGCAAATGGAGAAAAATGAAAGTGAACACCCCTCTGCCGCCTGCTGGGTTGTTATAAGAAGGAACTGAAAGAGAGATAACTGAGGAAGGTATGCAGATGGGTCAACAATGGCCAAGGACAAGACAGACAGGACCAGGCACTAGTATGGAAAAGCATATGGTGGGCATCAATCAGATGTAGAAACCAACAAATGCTTTGAGTGCCTATATGTGTACTGATAACTTATAAAAGATGTAGATTGCTCTTAGTAATCAGTTTCAGCAACTTCTGTGGAAGTGTGCTGTGGTTGCTCTTTTAATCGTTGAATAAACACTACTGAGAGTTTGTTCGTGGATACTGGGTCATCTAGTACATGACAATCTATACTAGCAATGATTATCCAGGAGTTAAACTTACTTGGGAATGTCAGAGACTGGACCTGGAGCCTTCTGATGGCAAGTCATGTCCTCTGTCATTGAGCTGGTGGGCTTGATCTGTCTTGATCAAAAAACATAGACATCTCAATGGATGCCCTGGATACAATCTGATTCCCTGCTCCACTGGAGTACTAAGGGAACACGTGGAGGCACAAACATCTGCATAACGATTATATGTAACTAACATATGTGTTGGAAACATTTACTCATCCATTCTTTTAAGACATAAGTGAGCAACTGTACCCCTCAGATGTTGTTGGACTGAACTCCCAGGATCCCTTACGATTTGCTATGCTGGCTTGGGCTCCTGGGAGTTCTAGGGCATCATGGTGGGCCAGATGTTTCCTGCCTTACCATTTGGTTATTTTTGGCCCCAAATTGCCTCTTATTACACATGTGATGTACCCAAAATATTACTACCCAGGAAAATGTTTCAGCTAATCTCTGAAATGGGCATCTTTCTTACATAATACTAAGGACATGGCTCCCAGTGGTTTTAGTAAGGCATGGGATAGACTTCATATCTCACTATAAATAGAACTGATGGTTAGCTCTTGGTCAATGTCTAATTGCTGCTGTTGTGCTGGAACTATGCTAATAGAATGGTCAGTCTTGATGGTTTACAAATCAGATCAGGCAACAGGAGGATGAGCAGAGGTGGACCTGATTTAAAAGAGTACCAGTGGACAAAATCTGTATGCTCATGGATAGTCATTTTCTTTGGCGACTGGCATGCAGGTAGAGAGGTCATTTCCACACTACACTATTATAGTGCTTTTATTCCACTTTCAATATCCTAGAGGTCCCTCCCTAAACTGCAAACCCCAGGATTCCATAGGATGTTGAGAGTGGAGTAATAGCACTATAACAGTGTAGTGCAGAAATGGTCAAAGTTTGGTATCACAGAGTAAAATCAGTTCTTCTTTCTGACCAAACCCTGAAGATGATTGGCTGCTGTACAGTTAGTATAGCACATACTATTCCTCAGAAAAATCCAATATGCTGACTCTTCATCAACAAAATAAAAGATTTCATTTTGTCAGTTTGTTCCCAACTGTGCTCTTGCTGTTAATGGAAAAAACTTGTACAGCCCAATTGAAGTACAGACGATGACAATGACAAAACAAACTTTTTTGTTTCAATACTCCACTTCAGAGTGAGAATGTGCTGATAACAGAACAGTATAAAAAAACATTCCCCAGTCGCTGAGGAGCATGAAAGTAGAAGCTTTGTGGTAAACACAAACAGCTCAAATAAGGTACACATAAGGAGAAATGTTCTGGTATGTTTGGTTTCTAAAACTGAGTATTTTTCTTGTTTTAGCCCTTAAAAAAATCTATTATTAAAATTTGATATTCCCACCCCCCAAAAAAAATTTACTGTGGTTACTGTGTGATTAATTCATTACTGAAATTCTCATTATGTTAATTTAGTTGTTTTAGCTGGGCCTTGTCTTAGCTGACAAAATGTCAAAGAAGACATTCTCAACTATGTATTGAGGACAGAACTTTTTGGGGGGAAGATGGGAGAGGTTACAAAAAAAATACTAATAAATATCTATGATAATATATACCTAACTGAACATCTTGCTATTGTTCATAGTCAGTAAGAAAAAGAGTCAAGGATTTGTAGTAAGTGAAATTTTGAAGTATGAGTATGAAAATCTTCTCTCAAGAAGACCAAGTTAAGAAAATGGTACAATACATTCAAAGGCTCAGAAAACCTGGAGACTTCAACAATGTAAATTGTGCTTAAGCATTTTATTAGCTGTTATGGACACTGTTTTGCTGAATACCCTACTAGATCTTTTTCTCTACCTTCTATATTCCGAAGAGTTTCTAAGATAAGAGCGCTGTCCTATTGGTTTCTTGACAATGGCCAGCATTCTGTATCAGCTACTTAGTTAAATCCTCCTTCCACATTCACAGGCTTGACGCTGGTGAATTTGATTGTGCATGAGGCACCTGGCCTCCCCCCACACACATTCTCCTCCCACTTCCTTGTGTCTTGCCGGCATGAAGAAACATGGCAAGTGTGCTAAGGCAAAAGATAAGGCAATCTTGGAGGGAGAGAGACACGCACACACAATTTCCTTGTGCCCTCCGGAGCTCTCCCTTCCCATTCCCTTGCCTCTACCTCAGCGCTGAGAATTTGCACTGAGGCAAAAGGTAAGATAAAATAAAGATAAGATGCCTAGTGCTGTTCAATATCTTCATCAACGACTTGGATGAAGGAATAGAGGGCATGCTGATCAAATTTGCAGATGACACCAAATTGGGAGGGGTTGCTAATACGCCAGAGGACAGGATCAAAATTCAAAATGACCTGGATAGATTGGATTGTTGGGCCAAGGCTAACAAAATGAAATTCAACAGAGAGAAATGTAAGGTCCTACACTTAGGCAGAAATAATGGAATACAGAAATATAGGATGGGGGACACGTGGCTGGATAGCAGTATGTATGAAAGGAATCTAGGAGACTTAATGGATCACAAGCTGAACATGAGTCAGCAGTGTGATGTGGCAGCCAAGAAAGCCAATGTAATTCTCGGCTGCATCAATAGGAGTATGGTGTCTAGATCGAGGGAGGTACTGGTACACTCTACTCTGCTTTGGTTAGACCTCATCTTGAATATTGTGTCCAGTTCGGGGCATCCCAGTTCAAGAAGGACATGGTCAAGCTGGAGTAAGTCTAGAGGAGGGCGACCAAAATGGTGAGGGGCTTGGAAGTCATGCCCTCTGAGGATAGACTTAGAGAGCTGGGTATGTTTAGTCTGCAGAAGAGAAGGTTAAGAGGGGACATGATAGCCATATTTAAATAGTTGAAGGGATGCCATGTAGAGGAGGGAGTGGGCTTGTTTTCTGCTGCTCCAGAGACCAGGACAAGGAGCAATGGATTCAAGCTGCAGGAAAGGAGATTCCACCTGAACCTCAGGAAGAACTTCCTGACAGTCAGGGCAGTCCGGCAGTGGAATATGCTGCCTCGGAGTGTAGTGGAGTCTCCTTCCTTGGAGGTTTTTAAGCAGAAGCTAGATGGCCATCTGTCAGGAGTGCTTTGAGGGTGTTCTTGCATGACAGGGGGTTGGACTGGATGGCCCCTGTGGTCTCTTCCAACTCTACATTTCTATGATTCTATGATTTTATAATGTGAGGGGAGAGGAACACACGTGCTTTTCTTCACCGTCTGGAGCTCTTCCCTCCCACCGTTTTGCTTCTGCTCCAGCACTGAGAACTCGTGCTGAGGCAAAAGATCAGGCAATTGGAGATGCACACACACTCCTTCCTTCTCCCATCCGGAGTTTCCCCCTCACTCCCTTGCCTCCAGCCTAGGCATGGAGAGAGAAGTCAGCCACACTACAGCCTGGGAATGGGATTGCGAGGGGGGGTGAGTTATTTGCAATTTTTCCACTTTCACAAGGGTTCTTCACCCCAAAGACTTACAAATGTGGAGGGCCACTGTACAGAACAGTTACCCATCCTTAACTGTTCCATATTCACAATCACTAACTAGTCACAGTTATGACACTATTGCCACAATTGTAACTCCCTTCTAATGTACTTTATTTGATACCCACTGCATGAGAAGAAGGAGGTCCCTCCTGCTGGTGCTCAGAATACAAGTGAGGGACATTTCAATCAGCTTTTCTTGAGGGTGGCGGGAGTCAGGCTAGGAATCGTACTTAGGCCTTTTCCACACCGGGCTATTAAAACGGGGCAGAACAACCTCCAATGGAGATCTTCCACACCATGGAGTGGACTGGGTCAGACTACTTTTTGTAGTTCCATACCTCAGTCCACGCAGGAGCGACTGGAACTGGTCACGCGGAGTGTTTTTTAAAAAACTCTTTTTAGAGGTTTTTAAAAAGCACAGAGCACACAACCCCATGTCGCTCCCTTGCCTGACTCTGGAGCGGATTTGCAGGCATGCGCAAGTGCATGCCTGCAGATCTTCCGGGAGCAGGCTTTTGGCTGGTGAGCTTCTCCAGTTGGTGGAGAGCCTCCACCAACTGGAAGTCGCCATTTAGGATGCCGAAGAACTGTGGAGCAGCGAACTCGCACTGCTCCTGGTTGTGACGGACTCGCCCAGACGCAGAAAAATCTGGTGGGTAGCATGTTCGGGCGTTCCCCCACACACACACATCTGGAAAGGGCCTTAGTTAAGTCTACTTAACTAATGATACTTAACCAAGTAGCTGATACAAAAGAGTGGACAAATTGTGTACATGTTTTAAAAATTAAGTGTACACCTTTCAACTCTTGTGCAGACAACTGCTTAAAATGGTTAAAAGAGAAAGTAAGATAGATATTAGGCATGGAAAGCAAGGAATAATATCTGATGCAAACAAGAGAAAACAAAGCTTGACTCTGAACATTTCACAAAAACCAAGTTAAGGCAAAATCACATATATGAAAAAGTTACACATTTATTATAATGCTAAAAACCTCCCAGATAGAAAACAAAACAAAAAACCAATTAATGCAAAATTATACAGTAAGAAAAAGTATTCTACACTAATTATGCTATTAAAACCACTGCAATTTTTTTCCAAAGAAAATCAATCAGATCTGCTCATACAGTTTTACTCACTCATTATTTATCTATTTAAATTATTTATTTATAGACGTAGTATAGTAACTCTCTTTCAACTATAAATAAAGAAACCACCAACTAACTTGAAATATATTACTTTCATGACAAACAAGCTATTGGGAGTTTCACCTGTTCTCTCAACCAGCCAGTCAAGCAAGCAAGCAAGCCCTCTACCTTAAACATATACAAGTGTAAACCAATCAGCATGGCTCTTTGTGGCAATTTCTGCCAGGTCACTCATTTGAAAGTGTGGTCAGATTCACAGTCGTCTTTTGTGGGTGTAATGACTGGATTTTGGCCATATGCACCAGTTTCTGAAAAATATAGCCTGTGGATTCAGGTTACAAGAAGGATAGCTGAAAGTGATCTTCTGTCTCCAGATCTCATATAGCTGGATTAATTTCCCATCGGGGGAAATGCCGACACTGATGATTCAGTCAGCACTTCCTTCTCAGCTCATAACCTTTTTTTTCTTCACTGTGCTTCTGCCCCACTTGACTCAAGCATTCAAGCTTCCTAAAATTGCTTCCACCCTCAGATCAGCTATAAAAACAGCACGAGGTGAAACAGTCAGGCTTCAGACCCCAGGAAGACTGAGTGGTAAAGAAACAATTACTGAACAGATGACATTAAATTGATGAACCATCATAATGACATTAATGGAAAGAGCTGCTATTTACATACAGGTGAAAGAAGACATTCCAGCTGTGGAATACAAAGCAGTACAGGACACCATAGTTGTGTTAACCGATAGCATCTGGGAGAATTCAAGAAGTTCATACTGTTCTGTAGCGATATAAGCCATTGCAAATCCACACAGTTTCTCCCTGGCAGTCAGCAGATGCAATAAATGACAAAATGAAACCATTAAGCAGATGGCAATTAAGCAAGAACCCACCTGTTTCATCTACAGAATTTCCATTTCCAGAAAGCCAAGATACACAAAACAGATTCCTGTAGGAGTCAGTGGCATGCCACTGGGTTGTGTGTGAGAGAGAGGGCATGGGTGGAAAGAATCATTCCGTGGGGCTTTTCTCTACCAAATGATAACAGTTCACCTTGCAAGGAGGAGGGGGTCTGAGAAAATTTAATCAGATTCCATAAATAGCTGACATTTAGCCTAGGTTGAACAAGTTACCTTTTTGGACCACAACACTCCAAATAAGCACAACCAGCATGGGATTCTTGAAGTTCTCCCCCACCAAAGATCTGCTTAAAGCTGAAAGTACCTTTATCTCCACATTTTGATTTCTTGGTCAGTAATAACCAAATGATAGAATCATAGAATCATGGAATAATAGAGTTGGAAAAGATTACAGGGGCCACCTAGTCTAACCTGTCATGCCAGAACACACATCAAAGCACTCCCAACACATGGCCATCCAGTCTCTGTTTAAAAACCTCCAAAGAAGGAGATTCCATCACACTCCAAGGCAGCATATTCCACTGCCAGACAGCTCTGACTGTCAGGAAGTTTTTCCTGAGGTTTATGTGGAATCTCTTTTCCTGTAGTTTGAATCTATTGCTCCTTGTGCTGGTTTCAGGAGCCATGGAAAACAAGCCCATTCCCTCATCAATATGACATACTTCCAAATATTTGGACACGGCTATCATGTCCCCTCTTAACCTTCTCTTTTGCAGACTAAATATATCCAGTACCCTAAGCTGTTCCTCATAGGGCATAGCTTCCAGACCTTTCACCATTTTGGTTGCCCTCCTCTGGACACATTCCAGTTTGTCAATATCCTTCTTGAAATGAGGTGCCCAGAACTGGACACTGTGTTACTATAGTTTCTAGTCCGATCTTGTGGTATATTAGATATCATTTGATATCAAGAATTTGGCCTTCACTACACATTCCTCTCCACATGCTTGTGAGGCCCCCGGACAAGCACACACACAGGCACGGCCGAAAACAGCTGAACCATTCAAAACAAATCCAGACAGGCCAGTAATAGCTGGACTGCAGCTTCAGGAGACCTCCAGGCAAGTAGACTTTAAGATCACATTATATATGCACGCTGTTTACAAAAGACTCCCTGCCCCGAGCAGGTAGCTTGACGAGCCGAATACTCAACTGTCAAGCACTCTGCGTATGCAAACGGTCTGCTCTATTGACAATTCTGTCATAACTCAATCATGCAAAATACTGACCTTTCGGAGGCTTTGTCTCCAGCCCGAAACCCATTGCATTCCCCGGGAATACAATTTAATACAGAGGAAAAAAAGAGGAGGCAAGATCACAAGGCTCTTGTACCAAATGCAGCAAGCTGCTTGAGGCAATTTGCTCCAGTGGGAGTTGTGACTCTGTAACCCAGATGGAAGCACACTCACACTCATCAGTGATGTCGCAAGTCCTCATGGTTGGGGTGTGAGCTCAATGGTCTCCTCCACTCAGTAGACATTATGTTCTACGAAGATCTGCTTGAGAGACATTGGGTCTCCTGAAGTTATACTGGATGTATTGAATTGCTTCCATGACTGAGCTTCCCATCCTCTGGAAGCATTTAGGAGGGTACCATTCCTAAAAGTTACAGACACTATCCATCCACATTCAAGACTTGCATCTCTTGGGGATAAACCCAGTACTACGAACAGTAGCAAAACAAAAGAAACATTCCCATCACAAAGATCTTTGACAACCGTAGGTTGCCAGTGATTATTTTGAGCCTTTATGAAGTCCTGAAATGTTGTCAGGAATCTTTGCAATTACATGGAAACACTTTTTTATTTTGTTTTTGTTTTTTGTTCCTCAGATCCTTTAGAACTGATATATCCTAAGGCTTTTTTGGTTATAAATAGTGAAGGAACATCAGAAAAATACAGTTCCTAGGAGTCTGGGAACTACTGTTAGTGTCTTTCCACACTACACTGTTATAGTACTATTATTCCACTATCAACATTCTGTGGAATTCTGGGGTTTGTAGTTTACTGAGGCCAAAGAGATCTCTGGCTGAGAATTCTTAATGCACCTCCCTGAACTGCAATCCCCAGGATTCCACAGGATGTTAAAAGTGGAATAATAGCATTATAGCAGTGTAGTGCAGAAAGGGGTTTAGTAAATATTTCAAGGTAGGGCAGACAACTTTTTGTACCTTCAGTTGGGCTGCAAACTCCCATCAACTCTCACCAGCATAGCCAATATGAGGGATGGTGAGACTTCCAGTGTCTCTCTGTTGCATGAAAACCCTTCTGTGACCCTTTTGTTCATGTAAGGCAAAGTTCCTTATCTCCAGCTCCATATCTTGGGACTTAGAGGTTGGCAAAACTGCATTGGTGAGAGGCTCCATTGCTAAAGCAAATAATAAAAGGGACTGCAGGCCATGTGTAAGCATCATTTTTGGTCAACTACCTATTCACCAATATCTTCGCAAAAGGTACTAAATATAGCTTCATTCAAGTTTGTAAACAGAGCTGCAACTTCTGTTAGTGTCTTACTTAATCAAACAATATTTATTCAATGCTTTGTAAATTATTAATATTAAACATTTTTAAGGATATGTTGTACTTTATGTCTTGAAGCTGCTTTTAATATTTATATTTAATGGGATATGTTCCTATAGTGCTTTGTGTTTAATTTGTTCTATGTTTTAATTTGAATTAGACATTTCACCCCGAGAGCTTCAGCAATAGGTAACTCATAAATTAAATAAATAAATAAGACTAATAAAATAAATAAATAATGCTGAACTGTGTACCATTAATAAATTTTGCTCCATCAAAACTGATGTAGTTAACAATTAACATTCGCTGGTCTTGTTAACACTATTGCACCCATCATCTGACAATCCAAAATGTGCTACAGGAACCTACAATACCAGGAGTCTTCCAATATTTTCAGTATAAGCATTGTTTTAGTAAAAACCAGTATAGTGTTGTGGTTTGAGTATTGCACTATGACTCTAGAGACCAGGGTTCAAATCCACACTTGGCTATGGAAGACCACATGGTGACCTTGGGCAAATCACATTCTCTCAGCCTTAGAGGAAGGCAAGAGCAACCCCCTCTGAACAAATCTTGCTAAGAAAACCCCAAGATATGGTCACCTTAGGGTCACTGTAAGCTAGAAATGGCTGGAAGGCACATAACAACAAATTGATTTTGTGTGACTTCAGGTGCTAGGAACCACATTCTTGACCAGACAGAAATGAAAAAGATCTCTTCTAACCGAGGCCAGTCTAATCAAATTTTGCTTCCTAATCTATCCAGTGCTGATGCATTCCTCTTTTTAAAATTTCCCAATCTATATATTATCTTCATGTATTAATTTATTCCAGTGTCAGTTATCCTACTTAGTAAATCTAGATATTTGACATTTAAGAAACGTTTTGTGTTTCTGGATCCATCCCTCCAAATGTTAATTCAGATAGATGCAATGGTCAGCAGTGCTTATTATCAGCTTCAGTTGATATGTCAACTGTGCCCCTTCCCAAAATTGGATGATCTAAAGATGGTAGTGCATGCACTGGTAACCTCAAGGTTGGACTTCTGCGATGCACTGTAGATTGGGCTACCTTTGTACCAAGTTGGAAAAATCCAGCTGATCCAAAATATGGCAGTCAGATTGATTACAGGTACAGTGAGGAGTGAACATATCATATTGATATTAAAATCATTCCATTGGCTACCAATTAGTTTCTAGGCAAAATAAAAACATTGGTTGTTACCTTTAAAGCCTACATAGTTTAGGTTAGAATTACCTGCAGGATCACCTCCTCCCATACAATCCACCCTGTACACTTAGGTCCTCCAAGGTCCATTTACTTAACCCAGCCAAGACGAGACTGGCAACAGTCAGCCAGAGGACCTTCTCGTCGGCTGCCCCTAATTGCAGAATGACCTGCCGGAAGAGATTCGACAGCAAAGTATGTTGTCTGAATTCAAAAAAGTACTAAAGATCTATCTATTCTGGCAGGTCTACCCAGTCTATATTTCATTATGATGTATTTTAATAGTTATGTATTTTAATTATGATATATTTATATTTTAAATGGTTTTATGTGCTTTTAGTGTATTTTAATCTATGATGTGTTTTTAGTTGTATTTTAACTTATGTTGTACCTTGCCTCGAGCCTTGGGGAGAGGCGAGTAAGAAATAAAAATTTATTGTTGTTGTTGTTGCTGTTGTTAAATAGCACTTTCCATGTGTGAAGTTCCATAAAATGCTAAAAATTTTGGGACTTGAGGAATATTTCATGGGTGAAGCAGGATTGACATTTGGAGAAACAACACCCTCATCTTGCATCTTCCCCCAGTACTTATACCTCTGTGTTGGGTGATAAGACCTTCAGGGTTCGTTGTTGTTGTTGTTGTTGTTGTTGTTGTTGTTGCTGCTGCAGTGGCACAGCTTGGAGTATGTGAAGGGGGAGCAGGAGAGGGTGGGGCTACAGCATGAGGGGCGTAGCCACTGTGCATGGAGGCATGGCTGCAGTTCATGAGGGAGTGACCAGGGTGCACAGGGGCATGGCTATAGGCCAGGACACCCCAAAAACATTGTCACCCGGGGCAAAACACTGCCCTCCCCCCACGTCCCTATGCAACTATGTTGTTGTGTGCCTTCAAGTCATTTCTGACTTATGGAGATCCTATATAGGTGATCCTATCATGGGGTTTTCTGGTGGCTGACAGTGCATGATGTTCCCAAGGTCACCCAATGGGTTTCCAAACAAGAAACTCAACCCTGGACTCCAGGGTCATAGTCCAATGCTCAAATCACTATACGACATTGGCTCAGGGTTCCTACCAATGCTATAATTCTATGGGATATGCACTTGGCTAGTGATTTAATAATGTTTCATCTTCTACTTTTTTTTTTCAACAAGCCCCATACTAGTGATAAAATGAGTGCTAGAGAAGTTAAGATAAAGGAATATACATGCTGAACCTATTTATAACTGAGCAGCAGTAGGATGATGCTCTGAGACCCCCAAGAGTCAACCTATTGCTGCTCAGCAATGAATGGTTGCAATATGTCACTATATCTATTCATCTTAAAAGTAATTGACTAAATTCTGCTAAAATGTCTGGTAAAGTCAATTGTCAGCAGCACTTGGACACCCTAGTAATTATGCCAATGACAAACATTTAAATTATCAACTCCAGCTGTTCCTCTAAGCCAGTTTTCCCCTGGGTCAGTCAAGGTTCCAGAGTCCCTGAATTCTTCAGGGCATATTGAGTATATGTGTGTGTAGCTTCTTATCTGTTATATGTATTTTAATCATTCCCTTGGGGGAAGATTAGTCCATTATTATGGGAAAAAAAATAGCAAGGGATTTGACAGTGTCAAAAAACCATCTGCAGAAAAGCAATGAATACAGAATCTGTATGCACCCTGCCAGCTTTACCTTTTCCTTCTTCACATCAGACACAAATTCTGCTTCTGTGGACTTAAAGGGCATCCTGCAGACCTCATGCAAATTCAGTCAGGATGGAGTCAGCTTGGGGAATTAAAGAGGACCTATCTCATGGTTACTACAGAGTATAATGTTACCCAGCCTTTTCAAATGCAAAGGAGTATGACTGTACATTAAGTCCACCATCTTTCCAAAAGCACAATCCAGTGCAGTATGTGACTATACCCTGTCACAAGCAAAGTAAATTCCAAGGATAATCAACCATGCAGTAGAGAAAGTGGATTCACATGACCCTGGCTCCTGACCTTCCACACATTGACTGGGCTTGCTTACACATAAGCAAGGTATATATGCATAAGCTTTCTATGCAATCTGTATAGCCTGCATTTTCACTCAGCTGCTACTCGTGTTGAGAGAGCCAAACTACATGCCTATGTACAGAAACTCAGGGCAGCACAAAGAGTTTAGGCTGGATGAAAGACTATACACACACTTTCACAAGAACATTCATCTCCTGTGAAAGTGTTGAGGGGTAGGGATATCGTCAACTGCTGATGGAGGAAACAAAATGGGAGAACTTTTGTACAGGGTTGGATTGAGCTTGAAATAAATTACATTGTGGATCACAATCCCTAGAATCTTCCATTCAGCATAGCAAGTGGGGTGTTGGGGAGCTCTAGTCCAAAAAAGAGCAATTTTGTTTCCCCCAAGCTCTGAGCTCACCTTGAAAGATCAAGTGGCTGAGGTTCTTTTCTAAAACAATACTGTGTTCCCAGCCCCACCATGAGCTTCTCCATTCTTTTGAACAGAAACTTGGCTGCCCCCAGCAGAATTTCCTTTGTAATGAGGTATTCAGTGCTCCAGGGGAACAGATTCACCAGATCGTCCCATTCCCATGGGTTATTTGATCCTTAGTTAGAAAGGGAATGGCTCTGCAGAACTGCTAAAGGCAGCCAAGCAAGGCTTTTTGCTCCATTGTAAAAATTGAAAGAATAAATTCCTGAGATGCTTCATCTTTAAAGGTGAGCCTATCCCTCACTAAAAACGCTTAGATTTTACTGACTTTCACAAACATGAATACTACCTTGCATGCTGGAGAGGTATGCTCACCTATCTCCTTCCCCACCAACACCTAATCTTCATCCTCCTGTCCTAAAAATTAACAATGTAATTATAATAGCATATCAGGAAGAGTCGTATGCATACATTATCAAATCACTTATAAATAATCTAAATAAAAGATATACATATAAATATACATATATATAGTCAGTTGTTCTTTTTCTATAATACATTAATATATACTTGAAGGTCCATCTTCAACATTCAATTCTTGAAAATACACCAGAATAGAGTACCACATTACTACAAAGTTATCCTCCTCACCCATTCCTTGAAATACCAAATAAATTTGGATCACATGCTTTTGCCCAGTGCTGTACATGTCGAGTGCAGGATCAGATGATGCAGTACTGCTCTTCCTCAGTGAAACATTGATTACTCCCATGATTCATGCAATCTGCACAGAGCTCCTGAAGTACACTTTAACTTGGGAAATTTTAAATAGAACTGATTGTTCAAATTAAAGCTGCAATTCTTGTTAATGGAACCACTTATTTAAAATTCATTGATTTAAACCAACTACTCAAACAACTGAAGTAGCAATACTATTGTTGTGGAGCTTTTAAAATGATTTCTCATGTTTATGCAAATACCAGGAGTTTTCAGGGAATAAATAGGAGAGGAAAATTCAGGATGTTTATTAGTCATACTACAAAGGCATCAACAGGCAACAAAGTCTTGGCAAGACATCAGTTGTGTATTAGGCTCTAGAAAAGGTCCAGGAGTGAACTACATTGAGTGTCACTGAATATATTAATTAATTTATGAATGCACTCTGTTGAGTGTCTTGCTATCCATCAACATTCTTTTTAGATAAGGTATTTTACACTTGCTTTGTAGACAGCTTGTTTTATAATTATGAGATCAAATATATAGAAAGGATAGGAACTCACAAATATCTGATGCAGAGAGAGAAAAAGCCAATATGTGAGCTTATAATAAGCAGCTCCCTCAGGTCTTCCTGCACGAGAATAGCTTAAAAAAGGCAAACCATGGATGAGCCAAAGCTCATGGCCTACGGACATATCCTTCAGCTCAAGAAACAACAGATACCACAACGTTCCTGTATAGTTTTAAATTACTTTTTGTTTCCTCAGCTATGGGCACAAAATTTGTCTTCTCTCCACCTTCCCCTGAACACTCATGAGAAGCCAAAATGATTAAAATGGGGTGGTCGTGCTTTGAAGGTATCATGACATGACATGTCTCACTGGAAAAGATGATACTGCTCAGTAAAGTTGAAGGCAGTAAGAAAAGAGGAAGACTATGTTACAGATGGATCAACCTAACAAAGGAAGGCTCTTAGTTTGCAAGAGCAGAGCTGTTGATGACTGCAGCTCTTAGAGATCTCTCATTCATACAGTGACTCTTAGTTGGAGCCCAGAGCAGTGTCCAACAATGACAATAAACCCGTCCCCAACCTGGATCAGTCAGTAGCTTCTGACTACAAGTGTCAGGTAACATAACCAATGGTTACATTTGATAGGAACTGCAGATGAAAACATCTGAAGAGAGTCAAGTCAGGAAAGCCTAATCTGTATCTATTTATTGTGCTCCAGTCTCCCTGACTTCATTTCTTCATTCAAACGTAAAATGACGTGAGGAAAGGAAGTCAGGGAGGTTGTCAAGAAAAGGTTGGACCAAACCTGTAGAAAATACTTTGTGATGTGGGTTGTTAAGTGCACCTGTGAAAAGCCATGTGACT
Organism: Ctenosaura bakeri; assembly: GCA_948474755.1. Classification (NCBI taxonomy): domain Eukaryota; kingdom Metazoa; phylum Chordata; class Lepidosauria; order Squamata; family Iguanidae; genus Ctenosaura; species Ctenosaura bakeri. Next base: position 39,009 of record CAOLHI010004201.1, read on the forward strand.
TTAGCTGAGTCATGCTGAGTCATACCAATGAGCAACCAGGGGAGGAAGTTGCATCAGGTATGGGGAGAATGCAAAGGTTGGCAGGATTGCATCAGCTAGGGTGTGTATAAATGTAGCTGGGATTTAGCCAATAAGTGCACATGTTGCCTGAGTGTGTATGCCAAAGGCTCTGCCAGAAAGAGCAAGCAGAGGGATGCTGGAATGCCTTCTGGAGATTTTGTAAATATGTACACATTGTAACTCAAGAATAAATTGCCTCCTTGATGGAAGAGAACAATTGGCATGGGTGAATTTTTCCTGGCTACAGTGCATTGCTGCTAAGATATTCTCTGCTGCTGGGCATGCTTCCAAAGCTGTGAGAGCAATCTCTGCTATATTTTGAGCATGACAGAGGTTGGGGTGATGAATGAAAGAGATAGGCCAAGCTTAAAGAGACTAGCCAGAGATCTCCTACTGTTAAGATACAAACCAGTTGGATGGTGTGGGTTGTCTGTGATGCTAAAGAATGAAGTGGAGCAGATTTCTGCTAGCAGAGACAGTGAATTCTTTTCTGTTCCAGCTGCTTCTCAACAGCAACCTCAACGTTTACTTTCTGATTGCATGGGAAGATTAGTGCTAAATGTCAAATGGATAGTCAAGTGCCTTGAGACTCTTAAGTATGAACTGTTCAAGGTGATTACCACTGTAACTGGGGTAGAAAAACCACTGTACAAAAGGCTCTTTGCTGCCACTTTATTCTGATAATTCAGCTGCTTGTGTGTGACTGCTAGGTTCATTTATTATTATGTAAAAGAAAGGCAGTAGAGTCCAAGAGATGCCAGAACTTCCTCTCAGTCAGAAGTAATCAAGCTCTCGGCTCTTGATTAAAAACTAAGAAAAAAATCAAGCCAAAAGCCCATATTGGAGTAGAAATCATGCAGCCCTTTGGAAATTGTTGAATTGCACCTTCCAGCACCCTCCACCTTTGCCTATGGTGGCTAGAGTTGTTGGGACTAGATGCTTCTGGAAAGATCACAAGCAGGACATGAGGCCAGTGGCCCCCTCCCATCCCTATCTCTAGCAACAACACGCTTCTTCTGATTGTGGAGACATCATGTGGTCAACAGGACTGCTGGCTTTGTTCTCCATGAATTTATCTAATCCCTTTCTCAAGCCCTTTGAGCTAGTGGCCATTGCCACTACTTGTCAATGGCCTCAGTTCCCAATGGAAGATATAGAAAAGTATCTCCTTCTGTCTCATTTAAGGCCCTTTCTGCAGCTTACCTCCATCCGGCGCAGTTGCGCAGGGATCATGCAAGCAGGCTCTTCCATGTGGCACTCGCATCCCCTCTGCTCCAGCTCCACAGCAGTTATCGGACAGACGGACGGATGGACGGCAGCATAAGGGTTCTGCCTCTTCCTTCCCCAGTGCAGCTGGATATTTTCCCAGACTGTGCTGGGGGAGGAAGCATGAGGCCTGTGGCTCTGGAGGCTCTGCACCGACAGTAAGTGTGTGTGGGGCCCCAGAGTGATGCACAATTGCGCATCATTTTCAGCCAAAAGCCGAAAATGATATATTGCGCAATTGGTCGTGCAACACTCTGGAGGCCCTTTCTCATGACAAATGCCATGCAAAAAGGGCCTAAATCTTCTCCCAATCAGATTTACTGGACAACTCTGGATTCTACTATGTAGGAAAGAGGCAGATGGGAGAAAAGGTCTCCCTGTCGAATTTCTCTGCAGTATGCATATGTTTATGCATGATTTAGAAAATTTAGACTACAGCTCCCATGGCCCTACTGGCTGAAGGATTTAGGGTGTTGTAGTCCAAAAGCAGCTTTTCCTCTTTTGTGTCCTCCTCCTGCTTGCTTTTTTAATTGAACTTCTAAAAAAGACATGACTATTGTAACATTTCCTTTGAATGAGTGTTTTCGCTCCCCTCATTATTTTGGTTGCTTGTCTTCAAATTGCTCCCAGTTTCACTCACTAGCCACACTCCCGCTTCTGTTTGTGATGGATTTTTTAATTATTTGAATACACTGCAGAGAGGAAAGGAAGGACAAGACAGCTACACAGACAAATTCTTGTATGTAACCCTGGGGAAGATAAACAAATGCCCAGTGGTAAGTCAGCGGCTAGAGCATCACAAGGGTTGTCAGCGGCACAAGACACTGCATCAAATTAGTTGTCCCCCATGCAGTACTTTTCCTTCATTCTCTCTTGTTCATTCTCTCGCTCTAATCACACCCACAGATTTGCTGAGCAAAAATCACAGCAGCCCCAGGGTACAGGTGACTAATGCATAATCCTCATAGGATTCCTGAAGTAAAAGGTCTAGCTTGGGGAGTTGCATATGAAGTGAAAGGGCAAAATTCAGAAAATCCACAACTGAGCTAGTCCTACTGAAAAAGGTGAGGTTGCAGTAATTGTCAGTAACCGAAATAGATCAATTACAAACCAAAAGAGACATCCTTAAGGAACAACAAGCAATCCTATAACACCGAAATACTTCTACCTGCAAAATCACAATTATTAATAGAAATCAACCAACAGGGACTTCCAGAATGGCCCTTCACCAGCGTGTTTATGGGTTGTGAAAGTGAGGAGACTATCTGGTGAACTGTAGGTAGGGGCATACAAATTGTAGTCCAGTGTTCACAGTCACCACTACCAGTCCTCTCGTGCTGGTCTCACTCCCTCCTGTCCTTTAAGGGTTATATGACTGTGTATAACTCAGAGCTTGGACATGATCAATTACAATTAGTTACCTGGGGCAGGCAACAAGAGTGGAAAGAAGTTGTATTTCAAAATTATATTTCAAAAGTAGCATAGCAAGGAAATTAGTTTTTTTATTGGCACAAGAAGTAATGTTTTCTAGTTACTTTTAAAAGTTATGGTTTTAGGGGTATTTGAGCTGACACTTTCAAGTTTTGTGCACGTGTCTTATCAATTAATCCCAAGTTTTGTTTTTAGAAAGTAATGAGAAGTGGCAGAAAAATAATAAGCAACTTCACAAATAAAACAGAAATTTGCTTTTAAAAAATTAAAATGAGTAATGAAAATAAATTTCTCTTTAAAAGTAATTTTTTAAAAGTAATTTTTAAAAACTGGGTAGATATTGACTGACACCTTGTTCTGTAAATGTATCCAAAGCTCAATATGGAAATATGTGTGATGTCCACCCATCACTCTCTCCACTAGGTTTCTCACATCTCAGGCCATTTCCACACTGGACTGTTATAGTGCAATTATTCTACTTTCAACATCTTATGAGGCCCCTCCCTGAACTGCAAACCCCAGGATTCCACAGGATGCTGAAACTGGAATAATCGCACTATAACAGTCCAGTGTGGAAATGGCCTCAGACTGTGGCCTTTCTCTTTAGCCCTCAGGGCAAAGAAGAAATATCACAGCAATAGTTCTGCCTTGAAAATAAAACAGTGACCATCATAATCATAATCGCTGTCATCATCATTTTTATTTCCCTCTCCTCAAAATACTTTTGAATTATTAAATGAAGTGCACCGGTTAATGGGCACAACCCGTTAAGGGGAGTTCAAAAACTTCCTTTTTGCTTCTGTACATTATGTAATTGGACTACAGTTTCCATGTGTTAAAATCAGTACTTGAAAAAATGTTAAAAACACAGGTAGGAAAAGTTTTGGGGTTTTTTTTCCCTTTTTAAATCAGAGCTTAGAAAATTTTCTTTGGTAGGACTACAGCTCCCATGCCTACTTAAAAGCTGCACTGGGTTAGATCCCGAAATCTCAGAGCGAGCACAAGCTGGATCTGGATCTAAAAAAACCAAAACAAACAAAAAACCTAACACAAGCCTATCTTCTTTTTTTTCTGGATTATTTACTCCTTAAAAAAAGAAAAAGATTGGAGGAACAAAGAGTAAGTTTTGAGTTTTAAACACATTTCTGTTCTGGAGCTTGAAACAAATTACTGGGCTCAGAATTCATTAATTCTAAGTATCCTTTAAAAAACAAACAAACAAAAAACTACTTTTGGGAGATTGGAGGATTCTTGTAAGCAGACCTAGTCCATCCTGAAAGCCTGAACTCTACCCATTTGCTGTCTCTTGTGCTCTCTTTCTGTGGCAAATCAATAAAGGACCTTGATTTTGGACATTTAAAAGCAGAAGTATTAGCTAGAGATAGCGGTGCTCAGTTAAAAAAACAATCACAAATCTGTAAGGCCCTTTTCGCAGCGCCGGCGCTTGCGCGACGGAGGAGGGCGGCTCGCACAAGAAGCCTTCTCCAGGAGGCTGCCGCTTCCCCCTCCTTCCTTCCGCAGGCGAAGGAACGAGCGGCGACGGCTCGCGCGTCCGTCCATCCCCCCCCCGTGCGTGAGAGAAAGGAGCCTGTCCCCTCCATCCCCCCCGCACGCGCGAGAAAGGAGCCTGTCCCCTCCATCCCCCCCGCGCGCACAAGAAAGGCGCTTGTCACGTCCGCCCCCCACGCGTGCACGAGAAAGGCGCTTGTCGCGTCCGCGCCCCCCGCGCGCACGCGCGTGAAGCAGGACGTGTCGCATCCATCGCGCTAGTGCCCCGCCCCGCCCCGTCCCTTCCTTCCGCAGGGGCTGAGGGAAGGAAGCGCGACCCAGCCGGCTCCCGACGCTCCACACAAGAGGCAAGTGCGCGCGGGCGCCAGGAGCATTGCGTGAGCGCAGGTGATTTTCGCTTCGAAGCGAAAATCAAAAAACCCACGCTCACACCGCTTCAGCCCCATGAGCCCGGCGGAAGTGGGAGTGCGTCGTGAGGAGCGACGCTCCCACTCCCGCGAGGCTCACGGGGCTGTCGCGCGAGAAAAGGCCCGTGCGAAAAGGGCCTAAGTCAGAACCCAGGCGTTAGTTCTACAGGAAAATATTTGCAAATACACTGTATGAACTTTAAAAGCCACTGTAGGCTGGCAGAGCTCTGTGTTTCTCTGATGCATAATGGCTCAAGAAGTCATGGCCCTTGGGGTGGATTCACACTAAACTATGACCATTTCCACATGGCATTGCAGTCCTGCTATGGGGATGGGATGGCAGCAGTCCGCTGGTCATGCTTTTGCACAGCATCATTGCTGTCCCACTGCCATCCCACCCTCACCTGTAGTAATCATGGGATATTTGCTTAACAGAGGCCATTTCTGCATGGCACTGCAGTACTGCTATTGGGACAGGGTGGCAGCGATCCACTTTCGCACGATGTCGTCATGGTCCCACTGCCATCCCACCCCCATCATGAGTGCAAGATATTTGCTTAACAGAATAATTTATTAAATGTCCATGATCATGCAATATTCCCATCCTTCCCAACCATGTGGAAGGACAGGAAGCATGATAGAGGTGCTTCCTTCCCCAGCACAGCATGGAAAAGAGCCCAGCTGCACTGCAGAAGGCAGGCTCATGTCACTCACGCTCCCTTCCACAGGGAGCCAGTCAGGTGCGCTCCCTTCCTAGCAAAAACGCTGCTGGGATCATGATGGGACAACTGGATCAGGTGAGGTGAGAAAATGGCTTATTACACCATAATATTCCACTTTAACTGCTATGGAAACATCTGATGCAATCCTGAGATTTGCAGTTGAGGGAGGGTTTTTAGGATTCTCAGCTGAAGAGTTCTACTGCCTTCTCAAACTACAAATTCCAGGATTGTAGAGGACGTTTCCATGGAAGTTAACATGGAATACATTGCTATAATCATGTGGTGTGAATGGGTCTGTCATCCCAATCTATCAAGACAGCCATGCCTACTCATCCCCAACCCCTCTCAGCATAGCAATAACGATTTTCAACAGGGTGTCCCTGTTCTCCATCTCTTCAGTCACATGGGCCTACTCAGGCACCTTCAAAAGATGCCTTCCTCTTTTTATTCTTAGAAGGTCCCCTCCTTGATCATATCTTATATTCAAGAAAATGTGCATGGACAAGGAAGGTAAGGCATAGAGGCTCACTGCAGGCACAAACCACTGGATCATATTTTACCTGCCCTTCTTGATGCTGGGCCACAATTTGACAAAGACTGTCCTGCTTCAGTGTCAGGAAATTCCATTATGGTGTACTCTGAATCATGAAGGTTCCATGAAATTGTCCCTTAATATTTACAAGTTTGTCCAAAATGGCTATTGGCAATGGCTTTCTTGCTTATGGATTTTTGCCTTTTTATTCAAAGTTTGGTTTAGTTTCTCTCCCCTCAGTATTAGTATACTGGCAATTTAAAATACGCACAAGTGGAAACGCATTAATCCTTGCACTGGTTTTACCCATTTAAATGGTTGTTACAGAAGGCTCTTTTGATGGATGGGGTGTGCTATACTTAATTATTCTCATAACAATGTTTTAAATGCTTTTAAACAGCCCTACATTAGTGCTCTCTTTCATAGGGTAGTTCATTTGTTTTTCAATATTTTATTATAATCATTGTGCTTCAGCTCCACTTTGTTTTATCCTTCTGCAATCAGCCTTAGGCCCCATATTCTCCTCTCTCTCCCTAACACTAGGGCTGACCCTAGTCCTGTCCTCCTAGGCATGCACATAAGCAGACTGACAGGTAGTGTAGAGGGAAGAATTGGAAATTAGTCTGTGCTTTCCATATACTCATGCATCCCTCACTGCTCTGGCTCAGTCCAACCCTCTGGAGCAGATTTTGCAGGTTGCAGGGACTCCAAAGGCAAAGAGGCATCAGCAAAAATCAGCTCCTACCGTTTCCAGTCACCACAGTCTACACTGGTTACCCTGCCCTTTCCAAAAACAGAAGGACAACAACCCACTGATGTGTTGGAGAGACGACTGAAAAATCCACTCACCTGCTTGATGGCACACAGCAGCTTCCCATAGCAGTAAACGATAATGAAAAATGGAATGACAAGGCAAAAGATGAAGAGGCAAATGATGTAAGAAATGTTGTTAGCATCCCTTGAATGCCAGTTCACTGAACATGTGGTGCCTGGTCCTTCAGGTCCATAGCTACTCCATCCAAAAAGTGGTGGTAGGGACCAAAATAAAGAATACATCCACGACAGAAAAATGCCCATCCATATTTTCTTGTAGTTTGTGGCATCAGCTTCCGTTGTTCCCATCATTGTGCAATATCGTTCATATGAAAGCACAGCAAGGGATATAAGTGAGACTGTACCTGTAAAAGAAGAGCAGAGGATTTGATTTGATTTTGGATAATTATTGTTTAGTATGCAACTTAATAAGCTGTACTTGAAACTGCTAGATAGGGGACTTTTTGTTTTTGCTTTTTAAAAAAGGGAAAATTGAGCCGCATGACAAACTGTACTAGTAATTTCCTTGCTTTATTAGTTTCTTCTCTATACGTGTGATTTTATCGTGGTTGCCAAAATATAAGACTAGATAGCCTCCAAGGTCCCTTCCAACTCTGTGATTCTAAAATGGGTTGAGACAAGAGTTGCTGTATATCTTCAAGTCATTTCTGGCCCTTACCACAATATGCCATGATCCCGCGTCGTCCTATCATGATCCCGGCAATGCCGTTGCTGGGATGAGATCAGAACCTAAATCCTCTCTACTGCACCAGTTGGCTGCTGGTGGATGGTAGCATTAGGGACACTCTGCTCCCTTCTGCAGTACAGCCTGCCTCCTCCTGGGCTGTACTGTGGAAGGAAGTGCTTGATAGGACTTCCACCCTTCCTGCACTTCTGCAGCTGACGGGATTGCTGCAGGAAAGGAAGTCATTACCAGATTTTTTCTGGTAATGGTATATGGTGTGCGCATGAGAGATGTTGATACAACAGCAGCAGGACCGTAACAACATATGTAATGGCTCATGTCACGGATCAGCAGCAATGCTAGGATGGTGCCATTGTGCAATGAGGGCCTTAGACTTACGGTGATCCTTAGGTGAACCTATTATGGAGTTTTCTTGGCAAGATTTGTTCAGAGGGGGTTTGCCTTTGCCTTCTTCTGAGGCTGAGAGAATATGATTTGCCCAAGGTCATTCAGTGGATTTCCATGGCCAAGCAGAGATTCAAACTCCAGTGTCCAGTCATAGCCCAATGCTCAAATCACTACAGTGCACTGGCTCTCCTAAACAAGAGACTGACTGCTAAGGTAGTCTAACCAATTGGCCAGATACAGCTTGGCATGTTTCTTTGTTAGGTAAATTGGAGACAATATGGGAGACAATACGTTGCCATATTGCAAGGCATTATGTTGCTAAATAGATGGCTGATTGCTCTCAAGACCTGGCCTCCCGTTCTAACTGGCCAGCAAATATCTGAAAGGGGGTGCTGCTTCTCCTTGCTCTCAGATAGAGATCATGTAATCATAGTGTCTATGGATATAAAGAGCAACAGACTTGCAGTCTGAGGCAAAGTGAGGACAGAAACAGACAGCTTAACTTTGGCCTCTGGAACATCTTAGATTGCTGGCTGCCTCCTAACACATCTGATGTGGGAACAGCAGGTTGTGGCTGAGATCCAATAACCATGTTGGCAGAGTATATTTATGGCATCTTCTGGGGGGCCTAAACTGCTCCCTCTTCTCTCAGTTCTTATTCCACAACAAATCCAACCTCTGTCACTCCCTTTTCTAAATATATATATATATATATGAATGACCAAGCAGCTCTAGACTCCAATTTGCATTTGTAGGTAAGTTCCCTGCTGACTCAGCTGCACAGAAACCACTGATTGCTTGGTTTGAAATTCCTTTTCTAGGAGAAGCCCAGACCCTAGAGGAATATATGTTTTGATGACACAGTCTTCCTTTGTCTTCTCTTGGATAGCCAAGATGCAACATAAGCCAAGAAGCTATGCCAAAAAGACCTGGTGGTGTCCTTTTCCTGAAAGCTGCTTTGGGAAGTTGTTGCTTTGTGGTGACCATCTCACCTGATTTTGATGGCTTTAAACAGAGCTCTGACAACTGTGCAGGCCTGTTTTCTTGTGTATCTAGAACAGACAAGTTATCAGAAGTGCTGGGTGCACTACTTAGGGATATCCAAATGGTATCTTGTCCCTTGTTCTTCTTCATTGGGTTGGAAGTGCACATCCCACCAGTTTCACAACAGCTTCCTTGAATAATATGGTTAGTCCATGTTGCTACAGTATTCAGGATCTCAATTCTGGTCATAGCATTTGTTTGGGTCTTCTAAACCAACCATCCTTCTCCTCACATCAATAATTTGCAACCAGTGGAGAAATGAACCTCTAGGGAATAATGCAAGGTCAGTTTCAGATTCAACCACAGGTCCAAAATAGATCTTAGCAGAGCTGGATACTAAAATCCATGGACTAGTCTTCCCTTGACAGTTTTACAATGGTTAGTTTCAAAAAGGCATTGATTGAATGCTCCCAAAGTAAATAGGAGGTGGAATCTGTTTCCTGACTTGTTGAATTATGTTATAGAGCATTAGGCATATGAAACCAGCTTGTTGGGATGACTTCCTTGTCCTTTGCATAACAGGATGAGTTGGGGGGGGGGTGGAGAGAGAAAGACTGCAAAGGAGAAAGAAGATTGTGTACAAATAAGATCACTAGATAAGGATGTGCTTCTTTCTTTTTAAATCTCCCTTTCAGTCCCACACAGACACAATTATAGCCTTTTTGCCTTACACTGTACTCTTCTATTGTTGCCAGAAATAGTAGCAATTTGAAAAGGGCATTTTAAAAACATCCGATTCCGAGGTAACATACGTGGGTGTTATAGTTACCAGAGCTGAAGGTTCTGGCTCTTAGCACAGCAGGTATGACACCAAATGGAACAATATCAGTAACAGTCACCCCCTGAAACTGCCTTCTTTCCCTCTGTTGCTAGATAGGCATGCAGAACCCCATAAAGACTCAGATTATTGCCTGCACAGGATGATTCTAAAAATCCTTCTTTTGTAGCTCCGGTTTGCAGAACCCCATAAAGACTCAGATTATTGCCTGCACGGGATGATTCTAAAAATCCTTCTTTTGTAGCTCCGGTTTGCAGTGAATTGGCTTGCTCCTCTGCAGCATTTTAACCACAGAGTTTATAGCACATCTGAGTAGTGCTACGATTTAGGAAACACATGCATGTGGACATATGACAGGAACTTTAAACAAGGCAGGTGCTAACAATAATGCAAAGACTACATCCTGGTCATGTGAATGCAATGCATAAACTAGAATATAAACTGCATTTGTTGGAACATTTCAGCCTGTATGCCGAGCTATTCCTGCTCTTGCTGTTGTTGGAGTTACAGCTTATCTCCAAGGAGCTCAAGGAAGCACAGAGGTTCTTGTGCTCATTTTTATCCTCACTGCAAACATAGGCTTAGGCTAAGCAGTAACGACTGGTCCAAGTTCAGCCAATGAGCATCATGGCCAAGTAGAACTTTGAACCTAGGTATCCAGTTCTAATCCAACACTGTAATTACTACACCAGGGTTATAGTACTGTGTGGCCCTTCAGAGAATTATGAGGGCCTTCAGAAGCTGTTGGACTGCTTCGCTAAGTTGGCTAAGACTGCTGAGATTTGCCATTTACTAACATGTGGACTGTCACACTATTCCCACCTATATCATGCAATAAGTTCCACAATCTATATTTCAGCTTAGAAATACTAGGCTTCACAAATTCATTACTGGGCAATATGAATGTATAGAATAGCAGAGCTCCATCAGGGTAGCCAGATTCAGACCTGGCCTATAGTTTCATTAGGCTGGCCCACAAAGGCTCATTGGTGTGGAGGACATACATATCTGTCAAGGGCCCTTTCCGCACTGGGCTATTAAAATGGCACAGAGCAACCTCCAACGGAGGTCTTCTGCACTGTGGAGTGGACTGGGGCAGACTACTTTTTGTAGTTCTGCACCTCAGTCCAGTTTGGAGCGACCAGAACTGGTCACTCAGCGTGCTTTTTAAAAACGGTTTTTAAAAAGCACAGAGCGCGCAACTCTGTGTCACTCCATCGCCATGCTCCGGTGCAGATTTGCAGGCGCACACTAGTGTGCGCCTGCAGATCTGCTGGGGGTGGGCTTTAGGCTGACGAGCTTCTCCGGTTGGTGGAGAGCCTCCACCAACTGGAAGCCACCATTTTGGAAGCCGGAACAGTGCAGAGCAATGAGCTCGCACTGCTCCTCGTCCCGACGGACTCGCCCAGATGCTGAAGAAATCCAGTGAGTCCCGTTTTTGTGCGGTTCCTTTCCCACATGTGGAAAGGGCCAAGGTCAGAGACCTGGGTGGCAAGCCAGCCCAGAGAAGGGAGTGTGAGAGCCAGCAAAGTCCAGCCAGGAGGAGACAAGCAAGCACTTTACACAAGGGAGTTCATTTACCAGCACGTCAAGCAAAAGCCATAGTCAGAGTTCCAAAAGCCAAGGGTCAAGAGATCAATTCAAGGTAGCAGGAATCAGGTGCTGGGAGCAAGGACCAGGCAAGAGGAGAGCTTGAAAGAAGTTTGCCACAAGCAAAGGAAAGCTTCCAGGCAGGCAGTTATATAGCCCAAGACACAGGTGTGGCTAGTCACTGCTTCTGCTTCTTGTACTTAATCAAGGAAGCCTCCCTTTGCTCAGCTCTCTTGAGTCTCCGCCTTGCTTGTGGGCTGATTGGCATAGGCTCCAAACCATCTTCAGAATCGGATCCCTGTTGCCCTAAAGGAGCAGGCAGAGGAATGCCTGCGCCTGCTTGGTCCATTGCAGCAGTGGGAGCTCTCGAGCTGCAGGACTCATCTCCAGCCAGAGCAACACGGACCAACAGCTGCTGCTCCTCATCAGCAGCTCTGACAGGGGCTTCAGTTATCACATTATCTGCTTCACCTATGTTCTGATAAATCCACGTAGGTCAAGCCTGCAACATAATGGTGTAACCTTCCATCTCAAACACACACACACACACACACACACACACACACATTGATTAAATGGTTTAACCCCTCATCTCAAACACACACACAGTGATTAAACCCTCATAAAACATCAGATATTGGCTGTCTTGTCAACAATAATACCCTACAGTTTGTGGTATTAATGTCTGTTGTTGTGTGCCTTGAAATCATTTCCAACTTATAGTGACCCTAAAGCGAACCTATCACAGAGTTTCCTGGGGTTGAGACTGTATGAGGTACCCAAGGTCATCCAGTGGGTTTCCATGGCCGAGTGAGGAATCAAACACTTATCTCCAGGGCTGTTCTCCAATGCTCAAACCACTACCCCATGTCTATGGAGATCAAAATGGACAGATAGGACATGCCAACAAATCATGAACACTTCGAGTGTCCCCCACCCACTCTGAAAAAAAAAATCGATACATGCATAATGTGTCTCTACTACCTCAGTTAAATTAACAGCCACAATTCAAGAGATTACAATTTGATTTCAAAATGACAGTTTTACCCATTAGGTAAATGTCTTACCATGCTGACATTAAGCAAAGAACAACCAAATGAAAGAATGTTATAGAGAGATATTCAGAATGGGACTTGTAAAAGCAAATTAGCCACAAAAAAGAGTACTGCTGTCCCATCAGCCATTGTATGAGCACCAAATGCCTTAATAGCATTGTGCTCTGTGAAGCTGGGGGAGGGGGGAATATCCTTGACAATGTTTGTTTAGATAAGATTTTGACCAAACTTTAGAAGATGACAAGATAAGAAGGGGATAAGAACTGTACAAAATATTTTGGACTTTGTTTTAACTGACTCTACATATAAGAAACCCATTGCATTGATTTTCAGAATTATTAAGAATTTTCAATGTTAATAAGTAGAAATGCATATTTTCACCATAAAAATCTCTATCATTATTTATATCACAGGTTCAAATTGAGATTTTTATTCTCTGTGTGCTGGTACTTATATAGGCAAGACAGCACCATTCATGCACAAGAGAAGATGCCAGAAGGCTGGGGGGAACCCCAAGGCTTTCAGAAGCACAAAGTTTCTTTGAGGTAAAAATCACAGGGTAGGACCCCACCCACACACCCAAGAGCCCTGGGAGGGCTGGACTCCAGTGAAGCATGGAAAAACAGAAAATAGTAAGAGAAAGATGGAATAGAATGCCTTGAATCCTAAATAGAGATGTCCCATGACACCACATCTTGTTGCAGGGTCCACTTCTAAATATATATTCTAAAAAGTTATTCCCAGAATTCAACTAACCATATTTCTAAGGCAATGGTGGGGAACCTCTTTCAATCCAGGGGCTGAACATAGTTTCAATTATGTTCTCAAGGTGGGTGTATTCTAATGATAGATAAAGCCAAAGGTGAAGAACTAAAATGCTAACATAGTTTAGATTAAACAAATACTGCCAGTAACTAAGCCTTAGGAAAGACTTTTTAGTCCTCTAGAATAGAGGGAAGCTCCATAAAAATCTGGAAAACCACCAAATGAGATTGTCATGGAGAAAGAAGCATAGCCATCTGGGGAAACCCAAGAAGGCAGATTGGGACCCGGGAACACTATATTTGGCCAGAGGGCCTGACATTCCAAACATCTCATTTTACACAGAACATCCCATATTTGGGAACTTAGATTACAGTCCTATACTGTAGCTATATAATGTGCTCCAAATCTTGTAATCCCTGAAATCTCAAGAGCTAATGCCAACCATACTCCCAACCAGGCTTTACCAAATGCCAGGGGTCTGTCTATGGGGGGGTTCAGTGGCTTCTGTTTCTCTTATCCAGGTCTGGGAACTAGCCAAACAACATTGTGACCTTTTTCTCACAGGATGGCTGACATGCCATTGTGAGATCTCCATGGATTTTAGGGGGTTTCTGCAGGATTTGAAATCTTGCAGAGAGATGAGACATCATGAGAAGCCATCTTCTTGCAAGACTTGAGGAGCCTTATATAGGCCTGCCTCATGTGTCCCACCCAGTCTTAACCTGCCATGGCAAGTAGAGGGCACTTGTTCCATATTGCTCTGCAGAAAACCTGGCAACCCAATTCCTCATTCCAGCACTAAGGTCATTAAAAAGAACATTATGATATACTTTTTCACCTTGCACTTTATCAGCTAGGACATCTTTGTTTGGGATCTACACTAACTTACGCTTAGAGAACACCCACAGAAACCGATGGGACTTTAGTTGTGCCTAACTTGTCCCATTGATTTCTAAGCATGTCTCAGCTTGGATCTAAACTTTTTGATCCTTTATCAACAAAAGAGGAAAAGATCAAACATTTCAGAATCTAGGTCATGACTCTTGGCTACTCTTCTAGACAGAGAGGCTTCATCTATTAATTAATTTTGTGAAGTCTTAGTAAGCTATCAGTGAAGATAAAGATTATTGACAGTGTTCTAGCATTAATCTCTGGTGTCGTTTAATGCAAAGAGACCAAAGAAAATAAGATCAAATGAGAGAAACAGTAGAAAAAGTATTTTTAAAAATTTGAAACACACTATATGACACAACACAAATGACTTCTTGCAGTAAATGTTTAGAAGGTATGATAATATAGATGCTAAAAAGCTGGACCCTCCCAAAACTGCAAACCCCAGGATTCCATAGGATGTTAAAAGTGGAATAATAGCACTATAACAGTCTAGTGCGGAAATGGCTTTGGTTCAGAGAGTTTATTTCATAAAATAATTCCCTCTGATCTGCAGTCTCATTTTTCATAGTTTCAGTTACCCCAGTCTGAAAATGTTACATAGAAAATACCAGTGTCTGGGTGATGACAACCATGTGGTCTTCTCTCGGTCCTGCTACCTGCACCCCACCTGCCTGCCCATCCCAAACCTTAGCTGTCCCTCCACCAACTCCATCATAGAAAATGGTTCTGGCATCACCAGAAGTCATTAGAAGTAGCTCTCTTCCCTATATAATATGGGATTCCATACTATGTGAACTATCAGGTATCCGCAGGGGGTCTTTGAATTCCAACTCCTGTGGTTAATGGGGGGATAAGCATATAACCAATCAGTCCGGATATAACTGACAGGAACTGGTCAAGCTGCAATTTTGAGAATGTACTTCTTACATTAGAAGTACATTCTCAAAATTGCAGCTTGACCAACGAGAGCTATCATCCAAGGTCAATTAGCAATCACAAACATTCTTGTTGGCTTGCAAATAATGCACCAACAAGAATATAATAAGACTGTAATCCTATACATGCTCATTTGGGATATAAGCCCTGCTGAATTGAGTATGACTGCACTGACACAGAGGACACAGTTGAGTTGTTTGGAAAATTGTAGGCAGTGTTCTCAAGATCAAAAGGTCCATGCTGGAGACATTAATGGTGCAGCCCTATATATGTCTACTCTGAAGTAATCCCTTTTGCTTTCAGAAAGGTCTGTACTTTCCATACTACACTGTTATAGTGCTATTATTCCACTTTCAACATCCTATGGAATCCTGGGGTTTGCAGTTTAGGGAGATGCATTTAGAATTCTCAGCCAGAGAGCTCTTTGGTCTCAGTGAACTATGAACCCCCAAATTCCACAGGATATTGAAAGTGGAATAATAGAACTATAACAGCATAGTGCAGAAATGGCCTTAGTCCCAAGCTCATGTGTAAAGTACTGCAGCCAAAAAGGTAGCAAGTGAGAGGAAGATGATTACTTTTAAGTCAACGTCTCCAAGGGAGAGACAGGAAGAAGCAAAAAAGTCAAGAGAACCCAATGTTGGTCCATAACCCCCAAACACCACTAAGCCACCCAGCAGCTGGAAAACTTGATACCATGGAACAGAGGATGAGACATGGAGGGAAGCAGGGATTGTATTGGCTGACTGGTTATTTTTTTAAAAAGATAAGAAAAATGTTTCTTTTCTCCTTGAAATTGTTCTCATCTCCTCGGAGGGTCTGTGAGAACTAGAAACATTCAAATTTTGCATCAGCTCCCTTCCTTTTCAGAGCACCTCTGTACTTCTTTAAGATGATATTGCAAGCAGCATATTTGTATTTAATATTTATACACTGCTATTCTGCTGTATAGTGCTAGAGGCAATGTACAATAAAATGCATAAAATATGTATTATATGTGACTGATTAGGTCAAAATCTTCCTTTGAGCTGCTGGCTATTCCCTATCCTTTTAAATTTATTGAATATGTGAATGCAGAAGGTTTTTCAAATGCTGCTTTACTCAACTATAAAAACAAAAATACACCATGACACTACTTCCTGCAAAAATCCTTTGAAATATTTTCACATGAGACAACCGTTCATCTCTCATTTGCCTTTCACTAGCTTCTCTCTCAACTGTAATGGTCAAGTGTCAAGAGGAGAAATGTTTTCTAGCAGCTTTGAAAAGAACATTATCAAACATTTGACTAAATCCGTGAAAATAAAGACCTATAACATAATATTATATTTAGAAGGAATTCATATAGGGTTCAGTGGGACTTACTCCCACCTAAATGGGTATAGGATTGCAGGCCAAGTGTGCCTCTCAGTTTACTTTGTAGGGATTTAAACAAAATGAGGGGAGACAAACTCCAAGACATTGTGAGCACTCCATAGTGCACAGAAGCATCGTAATGCCATGCCCTCCAACTGTCCTGATTAATTCTCTGTCACCCCACTTTTTCACCTGTATTCCTCTCTTCTCTTCCCACTTTCCCCCTTCCTCCCCAGTTTAATTCAGTTGATAGCAAACTGAATTTAAACTTGATTAACTCAGCAAGAGAGAGAGGAGAGGAAGACATGGAATCTTGATCTTCCCAGTAGGCTCAACAAAAGCAATCAGCTGCAGCCTCTTCTAGTTTGTGTATTCTTCATCTTTAATAACTTTTGCCATCTTGACTACATTCCGGTGTTGCTTGACCACATATGTCCTAGTTTTTAATCCGTGAAATGTTGGAGGGTATGTAGTACATAGACTGATAACGTTAACGTATCAGCCACCTATGCCACAGATGATCCCAAAGTAGAAGTAAAGTGCCAACAAAGGGATCCACACATATGAAAGGTATTACTCAGTGAAAGAAGCCTTACACATACAATCTTATGCATGCTTACTCAAAAGTGGGCCACTGACCATGCTGCTTGGAACATTCCAGGAGTTACAGACCAAAAGTGTAACTTTTTTAAAGATCTGCTTCTCACACATGCCACACAACTCAGTATGACGCTGCTTAACTCAAGAGTACAAAAACATTTAGCTTTAGTCGCAGGACTGGTCCTACCATTAGGACTGTCTCAAGTGGCCAAGGCAAAGGTGTTGGTACCATCAGTGACATACAAAAATATAGAACTGTTCATGCTTCATGGCCTGGCCTCCGCCCTACAAGCGAGCCTGCTGACTTGTTGACAGCATCACATGGAAATTTAACTGTTTGCCCTCTACATGCATTAGGAGTAGGTGTGGTATTATCCTGGAATATGTTAGCTTACACCAGTGCTAAAGAACAAGATCTTCTGAGAGCTAACAAATATTTTAACGTCAAGCAAGTACATGCCTCCTACTTGCCTCTCATTTGTTACTTCATTAGCCATCAAGATTAAATGCCACATAGGAAAAAACCCACATTACCTAAGAAAGAAAGTCAGAAGTGACAAACAAGGGGTGAAATCACAACATAAACACATTGCATTAGAAGTTTTAGGAAGAGACAGGCAAACAGATAGATGGGCAGGGAAAATCTGGATTCATTGAAAACATTTCATTAGCCCAGAGAGCAGGGCATCCAGTTGAGCAGGAAAACACACTGGGGAAGCCAGTCTGAATAATAGCAGAATACAGAAATCAGTGTCATATCCAGGACAAAGAATGACATTCAGGTGCATCCTGTCCAGAGACAGTATTAGTCCAATATGTTCCTAAAAAGGCAATGGTGTCTATTTTTAAACTTTCATAAAAATAAGAAGTATTCACAGGAAGTTTGCAATGAAAATAATCATTCCTCTGCAGAAAGCAAGGGGCCTTCACATTATGCAATTAAAGCACTCTGATTCCATTTTAACTGCCATGACAACATCCTCTGGAATCTTGAGGTATGTACTTTGGTGAGTTTTTACAGTTTTCTAGCTGAGAATGCTAAATACTTCTCCCTAAACTGCAAATCTTAAGATTGCAGAGGATGGGACTATGGCAGTTAAAGTGTAATCACAGCAATATAACTGTGTAAGTGCCCCAGAAGGATTTTTAAAAGGTCCAATAGTAATATATATTGAAGTCCCAGGAGAATTGGAATTGTACTTTCTTCCCTTCTTTGTTTCCAAGGCACATACAAAAACCAAATTAGGGGAGTTAATTATCTTTACTACTCTCCAGCAAGCTTTCTAAAGCATCTGACTATTAGGTCAAGCAAATTATTTTTTTCTGGATTAAACCTGGCAGCACACTTAACTCTTACCTTGACATATATTTTTTCCAGTCAGCTTCCAGATATGCACAGATTCACACAAGGATCACCAAAACAGAGAAGAAGAGGGACTGATTTATCATGAAAAGATCCTCAAAGGCTCACAAAATTGCAAAAATAATTGCACATCCTAAATTTATGTTTAGCTTCAGTTTGATAAATGAAAAATGTCAAATCACAAAAAAAATAGTTTCCACCATTACAAACCTGCAACATTCTATTGATTATAAAAAAAAAGGAGACCTATTGAGTTGGTAACATGAAGCTAAACACTGGCCATCTACTTGAAGAAGTCTGCAATTGTGACAAATGTGATAAAAATTGCCAGAGGTATATCAAGCTTAAAAACTGGCTCCAGCCAAAAATTGATTCAAGCTGAAAATTGACTCATTTATACCTTTTACTTCAATTGTTGCTCTGGCATATCAGATATTCCATTATTTTTATTTTTAAAAAAGTTTGATTTAACATGATAAGCAATCATTCAATTCAATGAACACTCAAGTAAAATACGAGGAAATTGCAGCTTTTAGGGTCACCTCCTTAGCAAATTATTTAAGAAAAATTTATATTGTACAATATCATGACAGTAATAGCTTCACCGCTGTCTTGGAAGTAGATACATGTCAGGGGCAGATGGTAGCCCTATGTCCCAGATTTATCTGTTCACTGGAATAGCCATGGGGAATCTTCATGACTGAAGTTATGAGGGAAATAAAACTGCCATTTTAGCCACATACACAAATGGCAACTTCTAACTACCATAGAGACAGATCTGATCAGGGACCAAGTTCCTTGATAAGTTTTATGTGGGACACATCATGTGTACTGTCCTAAGCACTTAAGATGATGGATGAAATCTAACTAATAGCAATAGAGATCTTTAAAGTTTCACTGAAATCCAGCCTAAGTACACTTTTATGTGGACATTAAATATAACTGAGGGAGTCAGCATGGTCTAGTGGTTTGAGTGATGGACTAGAGCTCCAGGAGACCAGGGTTCAAATCAGCTTTGGAAATCCACTTGATCACCTTGAGCAAGTTATATTCTATCAGCCTGAGAGGAAGGCGGAATGGTGTATCTCCTCTCAATAAAACTTGCCAAGACAAAGGTTTGCCATTAGTTGGAGTCAGCTTGAAGGCACATCATAACAGCAACAATAAATAACACAATTGGGATCCAATATGGGACAGCAGTGATACATCAGGGGAAAAGAAGAAAATATCTGCAGCCACCATTAAACCACCAGGAGTTTAAAAAGTAAATGTGTAAAATAAACATTAAATCACGCCTGAAACACTGCCATCAAATATAGTCAAGAACTATTGCTCCTCATCAAAATGAAGGAGTTTGAAATTTCTGACCAAACCATTTCACAGATATAATGTGACATGAGGGGGGAAAAGAACTCTTTTCAAAGGTCATTTCTGCACTAGAGTGTTATAGTGCTATTATTCCACTTTCAGCATCCTATGGAACCTGGGGTTTGCAGTTTAGGGAGGAGCCTCAAAGGCCCCTCTCTAAACTGCAAACCCCAGGATTCCATAGGATGCTGAAAGTGGAATAATAGCACTATAACACCCTCGTGCAGAAATCGCCAAAGAAAGCATTTACCCTTGTTATTTCACAATATCTCAGAAATACTTTATCAAATTTGTTAAAAAAAATGATTGTACATGGCTATTATTACCCCTCCCCCAATATCCCATTTCAATTAGTAGCTATACTCTGATAGTGGCTTTCATGCAATGGCTTAAATCCTGATTTTTTCTAGGAGAAATTTCTTCCCCTACTGCCTCTGTACTCTCCATAGAAGGCTTCTAAGATGCATGTAGGTGGAATGCCCCACTCCTGGTTCCACTGATAGAAACTGTTTTACCAGTAGAACATCAGTGTTAGATCTCACTCCATTCTTTATTTTTGCCTTTTATTTATTTTGCTTGACATCCAAGAACAAGCCACACATGTGAGAGAAATGAAACAGTCTGTGTGAGTGACACGGGATGTCAGAGGTATGTGGAGCTCCAAGTGTTGGGAGATCATTAAAAAAAGAAGTTTACAGTCCATGCAACCTGTGGGCTACATTTTGCTCACCTTTGCTGTGGTGTTTTTGTAAATAGAAACCAAAGTCCTTTGTACCTCACAACTTAAGAGGGGGAAAAAAACCAGATCACTTCATCTCCACATTAAAGAAGTTATGGGACAAAACCACCTTATTTTCAGCTTGTAAATGACTTGATGATGACATCTTGTGAAGCATACATGTAAAA
The DNA here is from genome assembly GCA_948474755.1 of Ctenosaura bakeri. Taxonomy (NCBI): domain Eukaryota; kingdom Metazoa; phylum Chordata; class Lepidosauria; order Squamata; family Iguanidae; genus Ctenosaura; species Ctenosaura bakeri. The sequence goes on from CAOLHI010004201.1 coordinate 59,497, forward strand.
CCAGCCAACGTAACACAACAATGACAATAAAAAAGCCTTGTTTGAAATTGCCCTATGTAAGAAAAACTCTGTATGTTCTTTAAAGCATCAATATGCAGATGGCTATGGATAGTTTTTATTCTCATTCAGTTTTATTTGAAGATTGTGGAAGTTTACAAAAGGGCAAAAACAATGATTAAAGTTATTTTCTTTTTTGTAAACAGTTAAAAGAAAGGTGGGCATGCTCTTTAATTTCACCTTTAACAATTAATGTGGCAATATTTCTGTCTGTTATCTATCTATCTATCTATCTATCTATCTATCTATCTATCTATCTATCTATCTATCCCATCCATACATACACACGCACACACACACCAACCAAACAACCATTGGACCTCAGCATATAGTAATATTAAATAACTTACTGTTTCTTAAATTTGTATCTGAAATTTTCAATCCCTAGTAAATCCAGAAAAAGAGGGAGGGTTGCCATAATAAATTATCATGCTTTCAAGTATTTCCACTGAGTTTCACTCATCCTTTTCTAAAGTTTTTCAAAGATTATTATTAACATCATTGTACACAGCTGCAGTTTTGAAGATTTCCACAACTGACTTAATTACATATTATATAACATGTTCATGAACACTTTTGTACAGTTCCACTTCTTTAGAGTGCCTTTTGTCCCAATGTGTAGCCCTGTTATCATCAACACACACACACACATGGACTCCAGTTTACAGTTCTTCTGCTTGGTCTGCATATTGCTGCTCACACCCAATCATTTTAACCTCAATTGCATCCCTCAGTTCTTTATGCACATGTTCACTCCCAGACTCTAAACTTTGTGCCCAAACTTAGTGAAATCCTGGGCCACATCTACTCCAAAATAACTTCCATTCTTTTCAGGGGAGCTTATTCCAAAGACTGTAACCTCATTGTCCTATTTATACTCATTTTACCAACTAGAGATATAACTAGCGGTTACTCACTTTCTGAACATCATTTCCAAGAAAATTTTCACCCATTGTACCAGACTTTCAGAACCAGTGTGGTGTAGCATTTTGAGCATTGGTCTAAGACACTGGCAGAGTAGGGTTCAAATCCCTGCTTGGCCATGGAAACCTACTCTGTGACCTTGGATAAGTCACACTCCCAGTCTCAGAGGAAGGCAAGGGCAAACCCCCTCTGAGCAAAGTCTGCCAGGAAAATCTCCTGCGAGGCTCAGTTTAGGGCCACCATAACTCAGAAACGACTTGAAGGCACACAACAACAAACCGGACTTTCACATAAGGAATCCTAATTTCCTCTCCTAGTAATCTAAAGACGTCCTTCATCTTGTATTTGCAATAATATATCCAAGGACAAAAAAAAAAGTCTCAATAGTATCTGACATAATCAGAAACCAAGACATATACTTTGGGATGCACTCCTACAACTCCTTTCTGCTCCCTTTGTATTCCTAAACAGTTCAACCCTTTGCTGCTTACACACATGCACATATAATCCACAAAACTTTACTTCTGTTACAAACTAACCTCACTAAGCCAAGTTATGGATATGTTCCTTGCACATCTGAATCACTGGGGTGCTTTTCGTATGCCAGCAACTTATGTGAGCAAGGGACACAGTCATGACTTTGGGGTGGAAGTCTACACAACTTCTAATACTATTATACACTTGTGCTCATGCACTCTCATTCTCTCTCTCTCTCTCTCTCTCTCTCACACACACACACAGAAAGAGAGAGAGAGAGAGAGTATATGCAACCCTAATGTTTTGTCGATACATACAGCAGTTGCATTCTCATCTACATTCCTCCACACTTACAACCCTCACTGCACTACAAACTCTCTGTCCTCTCAACAAGCAATGCGTCTGGTGTGGCTCCCTGTTCTTTACAATCCACTCCACTTTTAGCATCTCAGGGTGTCAGTGAGGCAGTGGCAAGACAGCAAAAGCTGCTCAAAACCCCCATCTGACAGAATTGCCAGACTTTCTAGAGAAAATACATCTTGCTGGCAGTACAGGATGGGATACACTGAGCAGACTACTTAAACCGAAGAAATGAGTCACACAGGAATAAAGGAAGCATGCTATCAGACAGGCACCACACGCCAGAATAGTGGTACTTACCAAAGAAGGTGTTGACAAAGCCGTACCAGACACAGCCTGCTGGTCCTATGAGCCACCTGCCCTGAGTGCTGGCAGCAAAGCTGAAAGGGGTGCCTACGACACATACCATCAGGTCACTCAACGAAATGTTCATCAGCAGCAGGTTGATTGGAGACCGGAGCACTTTATTCCGGCAGAAAAGGACCAGAACCAAGAGATTGTTCAGGAAGCCCAGGCTTCCAATGACACCGAGGCAGATGGCTGTGATCAGGTGGCCGGTGGGACTCAGGGTCTGCTCTTGCCCATAACGGTGATTGCTGTTGCTACTGCTGCCACTGTTGCTACACCAGACAGTGTTCACAACACCACTGCAACTGGGGCTGATGCTAGGCACAGTCATTTCAGTGAGCCTCCCTCCTGATTTCCTTCAAGTGCCTGGCATTGCAAAATCAGCAGAGGAAAAAAAAACAACCTCATAGGTAGAACAGATGCACAAACACACACACACACATGCAAGCCACTTTTAACAAGCCTTCCCTGTGTTATTTCTTTTTCTTTCTTTCTCATATGCTTTTCGACTTAGGTAGACAGTAACCTCAATTAGTTAAAATGTACTAAGGATTTCTTTCCGTGATGCTCCACCATGTGGCCAAGAAGAGGCGGCTTTTGCTTCTTCTTTCACTTATGCCTGATGTACTGTATCAAATCAACAGCCTAACCAGTGCAACCTGATCTAAAATGTAGGTCAGAGAAACGTACACAAAGATGCTGCTCCTATTAGCAGGAAAACAATAATACAAAAAGACAAGGTGAGGGGATGGAGAAGCTTTTATTTTAACCCTCCATTGCTCAGTGACATACATATAACATGTCTTCCTCCATCTTCTTCACCACATCTTTACATTGCTAAAGTTTGAAGTAAGTTTTGGGAGTTTTGTAAAATGTTCTGACTGCTGAACGGGAAATAGCTAGAATTCTTTACCATTTACTTAGCAGCTGAAATAAGCTCTTTTGTCAGAAAATGGAGGGAACTGTGCAATCATGTTTGAATGTTTTCATCTTTGAGAAATAGTTCATAAGATGCAGCCATTTTCTCCAGAACATATGATACATTATGAAACCTGATTATACTTGTTAGTTTAAAAGCTGGCGGGGGGTGGGGGGAACAATGAGATTGATTGAAGCCAATGTTCTGTTCTCAAGTATACATAACACATCATTTTTGCACATGCACAAACAGAGAGCAAAAGAGAGAGAGAGAGAAGCATTGAAGCACTTGATCTAGGCACTATGCTGAAATCCATTTTAAAGGAATCTAGAATATCATTCTGGTCATCTTGCTTTTATTTGGAATTTAACAGGATTTTCCAGGCTGTGCTAACTTTTCATGAAGTCTACTTTTTTGCTGCTAGAATTCAAGAGTTACAAAAAGATGTTCACAAAGGTTTCCTTTCTTCTTTTGTACATTACACTCTCATTTTATTCCTTTGTTCTCTCAGTCTGCTGGAGCCGCTGAGAAAAGTCACCCAACTTTTGCCTGTACAATGAGACTCCCATTGGAATGTACTCTAAAAGAGTGCACTGAAAGTACTTCATGACTCTAATGCGTCATACTGAAAGTAATGCAGTACCAGGGAATGCCATCTGCACTCAGCTGTGCATTCACTTATGCATCCAAATGCAAATGTTATTCTTCTACACTAATCACGATCAATGGAATGTACACATTTAGTATATTAAATGATTAAATAAATAAATAGTGCTTACCTTCTGCTGGCACAGGTATTTAATGCTTGTGTGTGCTTCACTTCTTTTCACCTCAGTGCTTGGTCACAGCTGAGATGCTTCCTCACTGGAGCACCTCCTCACACCTCTCCAGTCAACACCCACTATTCTCCAGCACCCTGTCAATTTATCAATCTAGTCACACAAACTTAACCCATCAATAGACTCATGCCTCAGTGATTTTCATCTAGAAAGTTTATGAGAGGACCAAACAGAGGAACCACGTAGTATTATAGGACTTCCAACTCTTCAGAGTTCCAGCACTGAGTCCCTACACTGATCAGGCACTACCTTCCCCCACATTTTTTGCCCTCTCATTCTTAAGAATTAGAGGCACGGGAAGCCTCCACTGAGCACAGATCAGGGCCTTTATCAATAGCATCTTCAAAATGTTCCTGCATTTTGCCAATATCAAGTCTGAAGGAAAAGAAAATAACAAAAAGACAAGCTAAATATTTTACCCCCTGGAGTAAGACATCTAACATACAACTCTCTTATTGCAGTAGCTCCACTGGCTGTCAATCTGTTTCAGGGCACAATTGGTGATGACCTATAAAAATCTACATGGGTTGGATCCAGCCTATTTTGAAGGACTGTGTCTCCCTTTATGAGCCCATTAGAGTCCTATGATTCTCTGAAGATGCCCTGCTCTCTGTCTCACTATCTTCTCAGGGTCATTTGGTAGGAACAAGGGAGAGGGCCTCCTCAGTGTCTGCTCCCAGACTTTGGAACTCCCTCTCTAGGGAGGCTAGGACAATCCCATCCTTGTTCTCCTTCAGCAAGATGAAACATTTTCATGCCATCAGGCTTTTAGAAACTGAGGTGGGCTTTGAATGCTGTGCAACACCATTTTAAAGGTTTGTATGAGTCTTCTGAAATGAATGTTAAAGTTTTCAATGTTTTAATGTTTCTAATTTTATAAATTGTTTAATTGTTTTATGTAACTTTTGTATTTATACTTTTATTGAAGCTTTTGTATAGTTTTAATCTGTATTGTTTTAAATATGTTGTTAGCCACCTTGAGTCTCATTATTGAGAGAAAAGCAGGTTTAGGTGAATCAAAGAAGAAAAAGAAGGAAGAGGAGGAAGAGGAAGAGAAAGAAGAAGAGGAAAAAGAAGAAAAAGAGGAAGCAGCAGCAGCCATAGCTTTCAAAATTATGACAAAAACAATATCAGAAACAGACTGACCAGGAAGAACGAATAACTGAAATAGAATCCATACATAAATACATCTATCATGGAATCCTGTAAATAACACAAGTATAATCAGCAGTACAAATTTAGCTCGTAATCAGGGCATGGAAAAGGCAAGCTCAGGATCTGCTCTCTGGTTAAGGAAGGATTGGAAAAACCTCCAGTAAGCCTCCTTTCTGTCTATTCCACTTTTAAATGGAAAGGACCTTCAGGGAATCTGGGAAGGGAAAGATGGCTCTAGAAAAGAAATGGGCACCCTTCACCTAACCTCTGAAGTTTGTCACAAAAATGAGAAGGGACTCAAGGGTCTTCCTTCTCCCCATCCACCCACCCTGAAGCATTTCACAGGAAAGCTCAGGAGGAAAAAATGAACAAATTCCAAGAAAATGTACATTGCAAGAGAACACAACTCAGAAGACAGCTTGGAGCATTTACCCAAATCTAGTTTTCCACTGTTCTTGGATGTTACCAGAAGCCACTCTTAGAAAGCAGCATTATTCAAAAGAGGAAAGTTTATTTTATATGAAAAAGTATTCAGTGTTCTCCTTATGATGACATATCATGGTGTAGAACACTGAAGAGCAGCATAAATACAGCAACTACAGGGGTGATTGATAGCTTCCATTTCAAGGATTCAGTGAGTCCACTCTCAGGCCCTTTCCACACCTTACCTTCTTCCAGCGCTGGGGTGCAAGCAGCCTCCGGTGAAATGCTCTTGTGTCCAGGATCCTTCAGCTCCTCACGAGCTGCCTGCTTGTGCAAGAACCCCACCTTTCCCTTCCACAGTGCAGCCTGGGACTTTCCCAGGCTGCACTGGGGCAGGAAATGCAATCAGCACAGCTCTGGAGGCTCCGCACGCCAGGTAAGTGTGTGCGGAGCCTGGGAGCAATGTGCGATCGCACACCATTTTTGGCTTCTAGCCGAAAATGAAAAGGTGTGCGATCAGCGCCTGCTTTACCCTGGAGCATCACGTGATTGTGAGTGCATCATGCAGATTGCTCCTCACAATCGCACGACGCTCCAGGCCCTCTTTCACATGGAAAATGCCGTGTGAAAAGGGCCTCAGTTTTACTTGACTGTGAAGAAGTTCTCCAAAGTACTAAACATATTTCAGGGATAAAATTCAGTGCCTTGCATAGGTTCTTTCAATTCTGGAATAAAACCCAGTGTATATTCACCATACCCCTGATACAGAAGTCACCGGCAGCTCCTGTTGTCATGAGACTCATTGGTTCTGCCTTCCTTTTTTTACCTTATATTCAGATTGTGATTTGTTGTTGTTTAAAAGAAATTCTAACTGCCAATCCAACAAACTCAGATAACCTGGAAGCTATCTAACTAAAAGACTGTATCTCAGTTTAACACTTTTCATGGTATCCAGGTGCAAGGAATAGATAGAAGAAAGACAAGTATACAAACAAAGGGGTAGGACACAGAACTGAGAGAAAGAGAAAAGGGACAAGAAAGTTGTAGGCATAGGGAGAAGACAATGGATTTAACTGAGATGTTTAACACTCCAAGTGCAAAATATGAATTACTAAGCATCAAAAGGGCAAAGAGGAGAACAGGGTGGGCACACTCTGGAGCCCAGAGAGCTGCACCATCTGATTTTTGGCCTCTCCTAAGTTCCAGAGGGCTGCAGAGGGCTCTCTTGGCCACCATTTTGGGTGACTCATCCCAGTACATTCCATCCCACTCCCATAACTGTATGAATATGCTTTATGCCTGAGGCCTTAATACCATTCGGTACGTCATCTGAAGAAGTGTTTATAGCCACAAAAAGTCATATGAAAATAAAACCAGTTAGTCATAAAGATATTGCCACATTCTTCCCCCCCCCTTTTTCTTCCTTCCTCCTTTTCATGGATGTGAAATAGATGGTCAATAGTTTTGGGGAAAAATTCCTGCACATTGTTTTCTTCTGCTGCTTGTTTTCACTAAGTTTAAATAAATGTGGCACAGGTTCAAGCCAACTATTTTCACCTTTTTTTTTTCCTCCAACACCATCTTCAGTAATTCTGGATGGGACTATGAGATTTAGTACATAACGCTCCCTTTTCTTGAAGTTATTCTCATAGTTTGATTCCTAGGATTTCATTGTGTCCTAGCCACAAGGTGGCCACTGTTTAATGGTGTCTGCCCATAAAACTGGCTTTATACTAAAGAGATCCTAGCTAGGTTCCTATCTTCAAAAAAATTTTACCTGCCATGTTTTGCATGTCATGATGCTGGCCTTAGAAATGCCTATGCTAAGATTAATTTTTGTTTTTGAAAAAGTGACCCATGGACTTCTATTCATTTCTATTTATTTATTTTTTCCAAACAAAATAGTGGACAAGCACAAACAGAAAGAGAGTAAAGGACAAGAGTCCCACATGCCCTACATGTGGAAATTTACTCTTGGAACTGAGTAAACTCAGGGAGAGGCTAAAATTTAATTGTCTACTCAGTGGCCATGCTGACTGGGAGATGCTAGAAATCATCTTCCATAGAAATAACTTTCCTTAGCTCTGAGGAGAACAGTGTGAAAACCATTCTACTTCCGCTAATGCCAGCTGAGAGTTAGATGCTCTGCTACTCTCACTTCTAGCCTCAAGCAGGAGCAGGAAGGCAATGAATTGTCACGAGAGCCTAGGGATCTGGAGTGATTTCTGTGACACATTAAGGCAGATATTAGTTTTCATTACCTATATGTTTAAATTGATTCCATAGATAGAGGTTAAACTGTACCTGATAAATAACAGGATCTTTTAGTCACCAGTGCAAAAACTCCTCTTACAGAGAAAAAAACTGTAAAAGAATGAGCTAATTAGGTAGTGCAGATGAGAAGTACTGTGTATTTAAAAGAAACTCTTTAATCCTTGGTTTAGAACCAATTATCAACAGCATCTCTAAGAAACAGCAATGTCTCTGTTCTTTTGGTTTATAGGGCTACTGAGAATGGGAAGTTCTGAAGAACAGATATTGTTCAGGGAGTTCCTTACCACCTGTGCACACGTTGTCAATGGATTGATAAAAGTAACATAAAACACTTTTCTTCTCTAGTAAATTTCCTGAACTCGCCAGTATTAGGAGCTTGAACTCATAAAGACTATTTTTGGCCCTGGTTAGTTTTAAGCATTTCTTCCCCTTACTTGAGCTTTGTTCAAAGATTCACTACTTTCTGCTGTCTTGGTAGAGAAGGAAACAACAGAAAAATCTGTTGGTTGATTCCTCCATTTTGTGCAACCTGCCCCCTCCCACTGCCTCCCACATACATTCTCCTGCTGCTTCTCTCTTACTCAGGCCATTTCCGCATGATGATGTCCTCGCACATCATCCTGCAGCAGGCCCAGCAGGGAAGGGAACACGACAGGAATACTCCCCTCTGTACCTTACCAGCTCCCTGAGGAAGGGAATGCAATGGCCCCACCTCTTCCCTCTGCAGTGCAGCCAGGCACTTTCCCATGCTGTGCTATGGAAGGAAGCATCGCCATTGCACTTCCCTGCCTTTCCATGTGGCAGTAAGTACATGACCACCATGCGATCATAGGCACAAAATGGATTTTTTCCATTTTGCAAATACCGCATGAGTGAGATGCTTGGGGACGGGATGGCAGCAGGCCGACGTCAACATTATGCAGAAGCATGACCAGCCAACTGCTGCCATCCTGTCCCCAAAGCGGCACAGACCCATTATGTGGAAATGGCCTCAGTCAGGAGACTCCCGGTAGTTTTGTCATCTTGTGCTCTATTGTGGCCTTCCCAAGCCCCCTAGTCTGTTAATTAGTCTTCAATACCAACAACATTTTCAATATTTCTTGGGCCCTTTTCGCATGGCATTTGCCATGCAAAAGAGGGCCTGGAGCATCGCGCAGTTGTGAGGAGCGATCTGCATGACACATTCACAATCGTGCAATGCTCCAGGGGCCAGCAGGCACCGATTGCACACCTTTTAATTTTTGGCTAGAAGCCGAAAACGGTGTGTGATCATGCATTGCTTCTGAGCCCCACGTGCACTTACTTGGTGTGCGGAGCCTCTGGAGCTGGGCCAGCCGTGCTTCCTGCCCCAGTGCAGCCTGGGAAGGTCCCAGGCTGCACTGCAGAAAGAAGAGGTGGGGCTCTTGCACGAGCAGGCAGCTCGTGCAGAGCTGAAGCAGCAGGGAAGCGAGAGCCTCTCGCCAGAGGCTGCTTGTGCGGTCCTCGCACCCCAGCACCAGAACAAGGTAAGGTGCGGAAAGGGCCTTGGTGATGATGATGATGGCTCTTGCAGTTTCCCCCATTTTGGGACTCAAGGCAGATGCCAAAAACCAATGCAGATTAAAATGCATTTAAAAGGCATCAATAAAGAATATTTTGAAATGCAATGAAACCACCTACAGAATTCAAACCATTTGAAATCCATTAAAATGGAAGATAAACATCAACATGACAGCACACTATCACAAGCCCATATTGTTTATTATTTATTGTTATTATTTATTTTTATTTAATATATTCAATACCCTGTCCCTTAGTCAAAAAGTCTCCTAAAGTGGCTTGCAAGATCTTTAGAGGTTGCATATACTCTTGTTTCTTCATGCTCAAAAATTAGGTTAGAGTGAGAAAGCTTCTCCCCCCACCGCTTTTTTTCCCCTGAGGGGGTATAATTCCAATGGGGGTCTCAAAATGGGTGGGCACGAAGGAGACAGGACAAGAAAAGCAAATGGGACTCCCTCAGTAAATTCCAGTCCTGATAATGTGTGAGTGCCACATCCCATTATTTTGAAAAGAAATTAATAGCAGATATTCCTCCCAAAAGGAAAAGGTAAAGAAAGGCATGCAAGCAACAGAAGGATACATGATGCCAGACCTTCAGAGGAATTTGGAAAGTAGCTTTTATGCATCTAGACTTTCATGGTTGTATAAAGCTGTTTAATCCCAGTGTACCACTTTTGATCAGACGTGGGTTTTTAGCATACAATTTAAGGCAAGAGATTAAATTGCTAATAATATTTGCATAAGTAGCATAGGATATTCACTAATGCTTCACAGCAAAGCAAGTGAAAATATTTTCAATCTCATTATCAAGCTGCTGAGGAAAGACTTTTCCCTGCTGAATGAAATCAATATAGGAATTGTTCTTGTCATTTCTCTCTCTCTTTTTTTTTTTATGCTGCAGAAGCAATAAAACTAGGAAACAGCACCTTAAATATGTGAATGACACTTTTGGTCCAGTGCTAATGATGGAGTTAGTAGAAGAAGAAGAAATGCTTCAGTAAGAAGTAAAAGTGCTGTATGCAGAAAATCTTTGTTTAACACAGACTCCCAGGTCTCAGAGCGCACTTGAAGCAAATACAATTTGCATTCAAATAGTTTAAAGACTAGGCCTCAATAGTTGCATTATAGTTGTGCGTGCAACCCATTTCAATCCTCAGACATCTTTCAGATTTAAAAATAGCTATGGCTGGTTTCCTCTTCCAAAGACTGACCACTTTTCCTATAAGGCTTTTATAACACTCATCAGGAAACACCAAGCATACACATTAAATACTGGCTGGCCTCAGATAAAAGTCTTGAACACTGTGCAGCCTACAAAGGAACTGTTCAGGGGGCTGGAACAAGAGCTTCAGAATATTTCCATTTTTACCTTCTGGCCCACAACTGGCCACTTCTGTCACTCCCTAATGGGTTGAAATTCTGCTTTTCAGGATTACTCACAATATATTTGAACCCAGGAAGGACACTTTATGTTATATAAAACATTCTGTATCACATCTGTTCTGAAGATTACTTTCATAAGGCAAGATCATAACTTTAATGCTTGAAATATATATTAGCAGACATCAGGTCTTTTTCTGATAGCTACGGACATGCATTCAAAAGGAAAAACGAACCCTCTTTTGATATTTTGAAAGTCTATGCATGCAGATCTGAAGATGAATCTGCAGTGTGCTTGGGTGAACAAAGTCACAGTTTTCTCCAGAGGGAACTCTGTGAGGCTTGGAAAAGTTACAATTTGGGGCCTTTTGAAATACAAATCCCAGAATCTTCTGGTGTGGCACATGGCCCCACAGCATCTCTATGGATCAGTTTCAAAATATCAGAATAGAATTAATGTGGTTTATGTATCTGGGTGGCCTTCGCATAAAACCATCAGGCATTGTGGAATCTATTCCCAAGTATATAAATGGTTGACCATCGAATGGAGGGAGGGTTTATATGTATTACTATATTTCTTAATTTATTTTATTTAATTAAAATACTTGTACCCTATCCTATACTAAAAGATCTCAGGGTGGCTTAAAATAGCAGTAAAAAAGGTTAAACAGGCTAAAAACAGATGTTTCAAATAAGCTAAAAATATATTAAACAATATAATAAGTTAAAAAGAGATTTTAAAAATTTAAATGTTTTTAAAACTATCCATAACAATCTTTGGGTTGCATTAATGAGGCTCAAAGACTTTGGTGAACAACCATGTTTGAACTTCATGCCTACATGATAAGAGTGTTGGTCCCAGTTGGGCTACCAAGGAGAGAGTCTTCCACAGTTGGGGTGCCATGGCTGAGCGGGCCCTCTCTCATGTCTTGACACAGTGTATTGACGTCACTCATGGGGCATGGATTAATCCTCCTTAAGCCTTGTGCATGGATATGGGGAGAGGTGCTTCCTCACATATCAAGGTCCCAAGCTATTTTGGGCTTTAAGTATCCAGCAGCGGAGCTTGGAGTGTGGGGGGAGGGCTATGGTGGAAGGGGTGTGGCCACTGTGCATGGGGGCATGGCTGCGATATGTAGAGGCATGGCTTTGGCACAGGGGGCATGGCCAGGGCATGCAGAGGGGTGGCTACAGGCCAGAACGCCCCAAACACACTGCCACTCGGGGTGAACTTTGTCCCCCCTTCCCCCTCGTCCGTACACTATTGTAAATATCAGCCCAAGCACCTTGAATTCAGACTGGAAACATATTGGCAGGGAATGTAATTCTTTTAAGACTGGCATTACATTCTGTCTATGTGATATTCCAGTCAGCAAGTGAGCTGCTGCATTTTACACTAGCTGAAGCTTCTGAGTCTTCTTCAAGGATAGCCCCACGTAGAGCATGTTACAGTAATCTAGTCAAGTTTTCCTTTCTCTCTCTCTCTCTGTTAAAATTATAAGTACAATGTATACAGTATTGTAGAAAAAACAATATGTCATACTCTAAAATCTTCCATTTATCTTATCCAACCCCCCTTCCCTCCACGAACCATCCAATTGTACAAAACATGCTCCACGAATCCTCTTACTTATATATTTTTCTCTACTGAACTCTTTATTTGATTAATAATTATTATATCTTCCACCAGCCATTTATCCAAAATCTCACTTGATCCAACAGTGGTTTGAATCTGCTATTGCTTTGATACAATACCTGATAGATGGTTTCCATATGGCCTCAAATAAATTCTCTCTTATTTCTCCTCTTTCTAACTGTACTTCATATGTTAATTTTTCATACAGTGCTATGGCCCAAGTTTTAAGGTTTTCCACAAAACATCCGAGACCACCTTGGCCAGCCCAGGCAAGGAGGCTGCTGGGCAGAAGGGTAGGCGGTACACCAGCTGCACCCCAGTTATGTTCCTCTCAAAACTGGTGCTTGGGTGGATGGATTTCCTCGTGAGAAAGATGAAATTCTTAAGGCCGATGGCAATACCCCACTCCCAGGCCTGTGAGAGCAGATTGAGAAAGAAAATTACAAGTTCATGAACTGTGAGTTCTTGAGAAGCTGCTTGAGTAATCATGTGTACTATATTGCTTAGCTAGATGCTGGTTCAGCATGTTAGGATGTTTTGTTAAGTGTTTGGGAACAGTCAGAAGAGCGTCATAAGGGGGGGCGAATGATCAAGAAATGTCAAGCTGACACATGTTGCAATTGTCTGTGTAAAAGTATAAAACCTTAGAGAGATGAATGTTCAGGGCTTCTGGTCTTTGGAAGAGATTCCACCAGAGAGCCCGGCCGACCCAATAAACTCTTGCTTTCCAATCTGAGAGTCTCCGGTTTCTGGAATTTAGCCGCTACATTTTCTGGGGGCTTGCCTGGGATCTGGAGGGGCCACTACAGGCCCTCCAACCTCAGTTGGCGCTGGACTGTGATACAAACAAATATAGAACTATGTCAAAATCTCTTGATTTATTGCTTCAGATTATTTGCAAAAATTATGTGGCATTTGATGGATGAACCATGAATTCATACACCCATTTTATTTATTTTGTTCCTGGCCTGTTTAGGGATTATTTTCATCAGGTTTGATGCAATTTGTTTTATCAAATCTAGAGAGGAAAATCAAATTACATTTCAATATGAAGTTATAGTGCTGCCAAAATTAGCTGCTTTTTCCATTTCAAAGGCTTAAAAGTGAGATATCATCTTATCATGTTTTCTTGTTGTCAGTTTTGAATTTTTTTGTTAAATGCATACTGATACAAAGAATTCCATGCTTCACAAATTTGGAGGAGTTTTACAAAATTTGGTGTGTGGCTGGCATGAACAAGTTCATTTTCAGTACCTGCCATCTACAATGAGAAAGTACCAGGTAGTGCCAAGAACCAGTGTGATTCAGGTATTGGTCTAGTACTTAGAAAATCCACATTCAAATCCCCACTAAGCCTTCAGACTTACAGGGTTGGCATTGGATCAGCCACACTCTCCCTCTCTCAGCCTGACCTCTCTTCACAGATTTGCTGTAAGAATAAAGCAGTAAGGAGGAGAATCACCCTGAGCAACTCAGAGTAAACCTGGGATGTAAGTACAATGGAAGGATGGATTTATTTATTTATTTATTTATTTATTTATTTATTTATTTATGTAGCACCAAGAAAGGCCATACTCAGGGATGATACCAAGGCAGTGCACTCCCAACTTTATATCACAATGTACTTCCATCCCAAAACATCCATGCTTACAGGAAATACCTTAACTTGAAATACCTTAACAAGTATAGCTGAATGCCCAAAGACTTTCTCACTATGGGCATTAATGCTGCATGGATGGATGCTGGGGGCAAGCTTCATAGTGATGCAGCATGGAAGAGCTGCTTGGCCTGCCTTCATCCCCTCTCACATAGTGAGTTGTAACACTTCTAATGATGTACAGATATGGCTCCTATTCTCCTGCAACTAAGGCCATTTCTGCATGGTGTCGTAGTCCCGCAATGGGGATGCTATGGCAGCAGTCCACAGGTCTTACTTTTGTATGATATTGTCACAGTCCCACTGCTATCCCATTCCCACCTGTCACAACTGTGGGATATTCATTTAACAGAATAAATCCATTAAGCACCTGTAATCCTGCAATTGTTCCATCACTGCCACCCATGCAGAAGTGGCAGAAGCACAATGGAAGTGCTTCCTTCCCCAGCACAGCATGGGAAAGACACTGGCTGTACTGCAGAAGGAAGGCACATGTTGCTTATGCTCCATTCTGCAGGGAGCCAGCCAGGTGTGGAGGGGAGTGTTTGCAACAAGAGGTCAATGGAAGGAAGTATGGTGGGGAAATGGCCTAAGTCTCCTCCAGCAATTTTGAACAGCCACCATGCACTACAATATACTGTTCTGGTGGCCTGATTCCACAATAGAGGAGGAGTATTTAGCCAGCTTTGCACTGTGAACCATATTTGTCTTCACATACTAAAATAAAAGAAAGGAAGACATTTAAATATCTCCTGTGAGTTCGGTGTAAATACAGGAGGCAAGGCCTCTTGGCTCAAAATCCTATGTACACTTACCTGCAACTATCTGCCACTGAATCAGATTGTACTGTAAACAGCAATTCAGTAGATGTTTAACCATAAATGAGTGGAATTATATTGTAAAAAGAATGTACTTATCAATATGAGCATGAAATATTTGAGAAGAATGTCCGCCATTCAGCAGGGGGGAAAGGACCTAATTTTTTTGTGGGGGAAGGGGATTAAATCATGATTAATTTTCAAAAGCCAAGTACTCTTAATTGAACATGTGGACTTCTTTTATGTTCTTCTTCAGTTTTCAAAATATGCTAAATACCAGTGAGTAAACCAAAGAAGTCTATGCAGATGTACCATTCAGTAGATTCAAGCAATCTGTCCGTATTGATAACAATTCAGTAAACGACAACTGGCAGACCTTAAAGAAATCTTCTCTGCAGATGGGCTTCCATATTCTCTTTATTGTTCTCTTTATACTAAACTGATATTACCCGGGGGGCAACTAATCCATGGAGTTTTGTTGGTGATGTTCACATAGGAAATAGTGTATTATTGCTTGCTCTTTTTACATCCTTCAGCCCCATACTGTTGAAAAGTTTTTGTGGGGAGGATAACTCCCACAAATCTTCCAGCTAGCATGACTTGTGGCTGAGGGATTCTGGGAGTTATAGTCCAAAAATTAACCTTCACCTGCTCTAGTATCAGCTGTAGTGCCTGGTTTAATGAGGTAGGAGGAGGAGAGAGGGGCCCTTGGATACTTTGCATAGTTTATCCCGTGTGAACTTCTAGGCAAAAAATCCAAGTTATGAAGTTGACACATCTCATTATTATGAATTCTTCACTAATGTATTTCTTGAGAGAAGCAATTAGTATTTTTGTAGTTTTCTTCCCACTGTGAAAAAGTTTTCAAAAACTGCACAATTTTCAAAGACTATTTGCAGTTCTGGATTTATTCTGTGCAAAATTTGCATGTGATTTTTTTTGCACAAAACCAGCATTTTCTACACAGGAAAGCTTTTTCAGCACAAGAAATAATATTTGCATAGAAAATACTGTTTTCTACAGACTAAATGTGCAAATTTTGTTTGGAATAAGTCACAAATAGTGCAGGTTCTCATCAGTCTAGGTTTCTCCATATCCTGTTGCTTAAGAAACACATTTTTCAAACTTTTTCAAAATATTTTCAAATATTTCCATCCTTACTCATTACTTGATAATGGACGCTTCAGATATCCTTTAATGTTTCTATAAGATTGACATAGTACCGCTTACATTTCCTGATCTTGTCATTTACTTCTCCTCCCACCTACACCCAGGCACCCATGTATATGTTTTTGTGTGTAGTAAATGATGAGGACATCCCATGTATGTAAGAAATTTTGTGATCCCATGAAAACTGATGACACAACAAATGAGTTTGTCTACAAAGTGCCACAGAATTTTCTCTCCCCCACCCTAAATATGCTCTGCCTTAGGAACCAAAAGAACTAGATCTCTACCTGGGAAAGCCCCAAGAGGCCATATGCCAGTATAGTGCATACCCAGAGCCCAAAGTGAAATTGGCCATCCCACTGATACACCATTGGCACACCATTCCCAACACATATGCATACACCCTTTTCAGCTGATCAGTGCAAATCTGCTAAGTAAGAGGGTATGTTTCTTGCTTAGTAATAAAAAAAGGGTCTTTCCTTCTCCCTGCCTGGAGAGAGAAACAAACCTATGGAAGTAACTGGAAGACCAGAAGGGAAATCCTAGCAGGCCATATGCAGCCTGTCCAAATTCAACATGGAAAAAATACATGATTAATGAATAGGAAGACAAGAAGTTTTGAGCACCTTCAAATTTGTAAAAGAACAAGTGTTGTATGTCTTGAATCTGGGAGTCTGCCAGTCAGATTTCAGCAATCCACTGGTGTGTGATATGCATAATGTGTGTTTGCCACTTGATCATAAATCAAATGCCAGAGTGTTTTTTGAGAGAATCACAATCAGCCACAAGTTGTCAATGTCTGAACACTCAAGCTATATGCCACATACCTATTCAGGTGTGCAAAGGGTGATTAAAAGATGGAATGTAGCATGCTAGCCCTGTTTCCTCCCTCCACATTGTGATAATATGAAATGTGATATTCCAAATAAAACATGTTGGACATCTCTGGCCCTTTTCACATGGCATTTGTCATGTGAAAGGGCCTCTGGAGCATCGCACAATTGCAAGGAGCATTTCAGATGACATCCTCACAATCACACGATGCTGCCAGGGCTGGCAGGCACTGATCGCACACTATTTCATTTTCAGCTTGTAGCCAAAAATGGTGCACAATTGCACATCACTCTGGGGCCCCGCGTGTAGAGCTCCGGAGCTGTAGCCCTCGCGCTTCCTCCCCCAGTGCTGCCTGGGAAAATACCCTGCTGCTCAGCAGAAGGAAGAGGTGGACCCCTCATGATGCCTGCCAGCCGGCAGGCAACTCCTGCATAGCTGAAGCAGCTGGGATGTAAGAGCCTCACAGAAGAGGCTGTGTGTATGATCCCCGTGCAACCGCGCTGGACAGAGGTAAGGTGCAAAAAGGGCCTCTGTGCTAGCCAGAACCCTGGACAATTCAAATAGCTCATGTTAAAGAACCTCCAAAGATGCACGGGGCTCTACTCTTCACAGCCCTTCACACAGTTAAAGTGATGATGGAAAGGAAGTAGAGTTAGCAGACCCCCTTCCTCACATATTGCTTTTTTGCACACCTGAATAAGGCTTCTGTATGAACCAGAAGTAAAGTGGCTTATTTGAAGAGGGAGCTGCAGGTACAATGAGCCAGCTGTCCAGTGCTTCTGGACAGCACAAGAGCAAGGGGAAAGAAGCGTATTCATCTGCCAGTCATGGCTCCATAGATATTTGCTTTAGAATTAAACCAGTACGCAGTCAAACAACTTGCTGGAAAAGCACATTTTGATCATTATGGATAATATACAATCCATCATTCAGCACTTTAAAGATGGACTATACTCACTGTGATTGTTGTGATTGACCATGGTATAGTATCTGGTGGTGGTGGTGGTGGTGGTGTGTCTTTCAGGTTGTTTCTGACTTACAGAGACCCTAAGCCAAACCTATTAGGGAGATTTTCTGGGGCTGAGGGTGTATGATGAGCCCAAGATCACCCAGTGGGTTTCCGTGGCTGAGTAGGGAATCAGATCCTGGTCTCCAGGGTCATAGTCCAATGCTCAGACCACTCCACCAATAAAACTGATTGATACCAGCAACATTTAAGACAATTTGGTCTGGCTGCATTTTCTAGCATGCTTCAAATATTGATCCAAATGTTACAGACAATAAATTGTATCTTTTCCCTAATTTCATAAAAAAACAAAACGAAGCTCAAGAATCTCGCTGGCCATGTTTCTGGCCATGGATATGTCACCCAGGCAGGAGCATTATCTTCCATGACAATTAAAAATGAAGATGAAAGAGACAGTGTTGCTTTTAGAGTGTCAAATACACTCTTCTAAAACCTGGGATCAGTTCCCATTGCTTTTGGGAAGGTTGTAAAAAGGTGCCTGTTTCAAACTGGCCTTTGTAACTGCTCTTTTGATTATTGTGGTGATTTTAATTGCTTGGTAAATGTGAAAACTTGAATAGTTTTATTGTCTCATCCATTTGTAATTTGTTTTTAAACTGCTTTACTTTGCTTTTAATCTTCTAATGACATTGCTAGCTTCCTTGCACACTATTTTTTTAGCAGAAAGGCAGGAGAAATGTAATAAATGAATGTCAATGAAATTATTAAACAGTTCTTCCTCCTGCTATTCTTCTACTTCAACTTGTAGCTGCAGAGGGAGCTTCAGGCTTTAAAAAAGCTGGAGTAAAGATCAAGACTATGTGCACTGGTCCACAGATGCCAGTCTTATATTTTTCTTCCCATTAGAAAACATTTGTTTTACTACTGATGGCACAAACAACAAGAGAATGAATGGATTAATGGCCTCTGGTTTGGGATCACACCATGGCCTTTGCAAATATAATTCAGCTGTCCATTTGTTTCCTGGATTGAATCCCATTGTTCTATGTTGGGGTTCATCACCCATGTCTTGCTGTTTGTATGAAGCATGAAAATTTGTCACCAGAAGAAATTTTCACGAATATGTGAAAACGATTCATGCACAGCATATTATAGCACAGCCAGAAGCAGCCATAAAAGGGTTACCCTGCACATAGAACAGTCAACACTGTTAGGCATCACTGAAGTCTTGGTCACGCTGGCATGATTTTCCAAGACAGAAAAATATATCTAAGAATAATAGATATTATTCCATCATAGTGGCCTACAGCTTCAAACGAGATAGATGCAAATACAATGCCCAGAAGGGGTGCTTTGTACTTTCAAATGGAGGATCCCAACTGCCTCTATTTTATTGGCTTTGCTGTAATTCAGCTTGTGGCCATGGAGGTGCCTCACTTTTGTCTACACACCTTTTCTATAACAACCAATCAGAAAGTAGACTCTGGCATTACAGTAGTTTCCCCTGTATGCTATTTTGATGTCTCTCCTGATGAGGAAACCCGTGAAGCTTCAAAAGCTAACATGATGTATTTTATGCCTTTTGGTTGGTCCAATAAATGTATCACCACAGGCTGGATTTCAGATCAAGAGACAACAGGATAATGATAGCTCGTTAGCTTCATATATTGGCAGAGAAAACATTTGGGTCTTTGCCCCCTCCTTCTCTTCTTAGACCCTTTCCTCACCTTACCTCTTTCCGGCATGGGGGTGTGGGGATCACACGAGCAGTTCCCACTCGCGTTCCCACTGCTTTGGCTCTGCAGCTGCTGCCTTCTGGCCAGCAGGCAGCATGAGGGCTCCGCCTCTTCCTTCCTCAGCACAGCCAGGCATTTTCCCAGGTTGTGCTGGGGGAGGAAGCACATGGGCCATGTCTCCGGAGGCTCCGCATGCACGGTAAGTGCATGTGGGGCCCTGGAGCGATGCATGATCGTGCACCATTTTTGGCTACAAAATGAAAATGAAATAGCGTGCAATTGGCACCTGTCGGCCCCGGCAGCATCTTGCGATTGCGAGGACAACATCTGAAACACTCCTTACAATCATGCAATGCTCCAAAGGCCCTTTCGCATGAGCAATGCCATGCAAAAAGGGCCCTAGTCATGATAGCTTGGAGAGAGGAATCTTGCAGCAGCTGCTTCTGCTTCTGGCAAGCAGGCTTTACCTTTGTCTAACTATTTGGGCAATAAGCCTCTATTGCCCTGACTCACTGCTCACAGCTTACTATAGGAGCTGACAGCTATGTATAGTTATTTGGAAAAAACCTCCTACCACATAAGTCTCTACTTTACTGCCATGCATCTCCCTAGAGCTTGGAGAGGGAGATATTCATCAGGGGACATGATGGCCTCCAAAGAACATATTCTCTGTGGTTAACAGCACTCCATGATAGACAGAACACACAGCTTCTTTGCTATAAAAAACCTGCTGCATCCGTTATCTGTCAACAAATCATCTTTCACACAAGTGGCTCTGTCACATGCTGATGATCTTGGCCCTTTTTGGATATGATGGCCTTTATAAACCCTTCAGATTAATACAGTATTTATTCTCTATTTGCCTATTCGTAGGAATTTTTTAACATCATCACTATGTGACCTAATCATCATGTAAGCTTTGACATAATGACTTCCTAATCCACCCAGCCCCATAACTCCTTTGTGACTGGGCAGCAGGAGGTGTGAAATCTGAAAGAAAGAGGGGTAATAAGGTGGAGGAATGAGACTATGAGTTAAAATTTTCTTATTTTCCTATACCTATACAAGTGAAGATCTCTCCCAAGCTGCGTTAAAACTAATCTGAAGCTGTGCTCTGCCACATTTATTTAGTCTGGTGAATCTCTTTAGACAACTTGTTTTCAGATTAACATGATACATTAACCATGTACACAAGCAAGAAACATAAGTTGTAATAAAGAAATAAATATATAACATCACACAGAATCCGTTGTAGCCTTCAGTGTTTGGGCCAAGAATAACTGTAGATGTTTAAATATTCTTCCTCCAAAAGTAAGTTGTATTTGTGATTAGGGTACATTTACTCTATAAGTGCTCAACTTGGTTCCTTCCAGATGTATTGGCTTATAACCCCCATCATCTCCAGGCAACAGAGTAAGGTGGGAGAGAACTGTGGGGCAGGGGGGTTAGAAAGAGAGGTGGGCCACTTCTGTACTATATTCTTATAGCGTGATTATTCCACTTTCAACATCCTATGGAATCCTGCAGTTTGCCCCTCCCTAACCCCAGGATTCCATAGGATGTTGAAAGTGGAATAATCGCGCTATGAGAGTATAGTGCAGAAATGACTGTGGAAAGAAAAGGGAGTTGAATAAATAGAGAAAAGATGTGACCTCTCCAAGTTTTGACTGGTTCACATGTGCTCACATGTGCTTTCTCTATATATTTTTTACACAAATACCAACATACATTTTTTTTGGTCAGCTTCTACTGTGAATGAGTTCCTGCAGAGACACACAGTTTTGTACATATGTTCAAAGAAGTAGCCATTTTAGTCTCTTCTAGCATAAAAAGGAGGAAAGAGAAGAAAAAGAGGAATGTACTGCATTAGAAGAAGTGAGTTTATATCCACAGAAACTCATGCTAAAATAATAATAAAAAACAACAACAACAACAACAACAACAACAACAGTTATTCTTAAAGGTGCAGTCACATTTCTTTTTCCCCCCTCTGTCCCTGCCTCACTTCTTTTTATGTTTTGTACATGTAACTCAGCATGGGCACAGGCCTTCTCCATCATGCCTGGAAGCTACACATAATGTGGTCAAACAAAAAGTATCACGATGCCCAGGTTACGGAGTAAAATCTTCCTTGTGTCTCCAAGAATATTCAGTTTAGACAGATTCCTTAAAGATTTATGTTTTCAAGAATAGTTTTTGTACTTTTTGGTAAGGTGTGTTAGATTGATAGGCCTGTTAATAAAACTACTTACTGTTAGGACAGGTAATTAATAAACTAGCATGCATGCAGATAGGATCCAGATAGGAGGTAGCCAAGCTGTTCAAGAAGTCAGACTTTAATAATCCATCAATGTAATTGTCCAAAACTTCCAATTAACATTTCAGGGCCAGATCATAACAATGCACAGTAATAAACAAAGTACAGAATTCAATTGAGCCTCCTCTGTGAGTACCACCACAGAGATATCATTGAAATATTTTACTGCTGAAATATCCTTTCTGCCAAAATATACTATTCAGCATTTCAGTATTGAACATTCTACAAATTTTCAAAATAAGGCATTCTCAGCTGTATGTTTCATGATCCATAGTTAGTTTAAGAACTATAGTTATGACAGCCCTCTATATTTGCAGGTTTGACTTTCACAGACTTGGTTATCCGTGAATTCTTCATCACCCGCCCCCCAACCACATAAGGTGCTTCTTTTTCCAGGGAACCTTCCCACTCAGCAGCTTTGACCAAGCTGCACAGTCCTCTAAAAACCTGCCTCTGGTCCTTGTCCTCCTCCACCACCAGCTACTGCCTGACCAGCTAGACACAGCTTGCAGCCCAATACCTCAGCACTACAAATCCCCTCCCAGTGCCCTCCACACCCAAGGAGAGTGAAGGGCAAGAGAGGAAGTATAGGGCTACTATGCCAAATCACCCCCTTCCCTTTCCCTGACCTGGTCTGGCCCTGAATGCCTGTTCTCCCCGCCATGCCTCAGCTCCTGTCCCACAGACACAACATTTTCATATTTGCAATTGTGTTTACTTTTGTGAGGATTCTGAGCCCCTACGTGTAGCAAATGTGAAGGGCCAACTGGATGTCTAATTGAATCCAGGACATGCATAATGACATTCAACTTACTATCTCAGTCTTCAAAAAAGATACTGAGGGTTGTTTTCTTTCATGGTGGGATTGGTGCTTCCTTTAGAATGTAAAATTGTGTCCATTCTGCCTGCAACAATTTCCACTCTGATATTTGAGTTTCTGAGATATTTCAGTTTCTGTCCTGCATTGCCTTTTGTACCTTATGTTCCTTCTTTGAAAATAGTGTGAAACTTTGATCTGAGATTCACCGTTGCTGTCTTCATCTCAGCTTTGATACTAATGTCTCAAGTCTTTAAGGGTGATAACAAAGTTTATGGTATTTCATACTTTCTTGTCACTATGGAACATAGATATGGTATCAAGCTTATTGATTGTGTTAATCACCATCAAACCAACTTTAACTTATAGCAACCATATGGATGAGAGACTTTCAAGTCACCATCTTATCCACAACCCAGCTCAGGTCTTGCAAACTCAGGAACATGTCTTCTTGGATTGAGTCT
The DNA here is from genome assembly GCA_948474755.1 of Ctenosaura bakeri. Lineage (NCBI taxonomy): Eukaryota > Metazoa > Chordata > Lepidosauria > Squamata > Iguanidae > Ctenosaura > Ctenosaura bakeri. The sequence goes on from CAOLHI010004201.1 coordinate 82,608, forward strand.
CTCCATCTGTAACATGGTTTTCCTCTTTTCTTGCTGCCTTCCATCTTAAAAAGCATTATTGTCTTTTCTAATGAGTCCTGATATGGCCAAAGTACAACAATCTCAGTTAAGCCATCTGAGCTTCTAAGGAGAGTTCGGGCTTGATTTGGTTTTGGACCCATTTATTTATTTTTGGTTGTCTATGGTATCTGCAGATCTCTTCTCTAGCACCACATTTCAAACAAGATGATTCTTTTCCTATCAGTTTTCTCCATTGTCCATCTTTCACAAGCATACATAAAAATCATAAATATGATGGCATGGATAATCCTGATTTTGGCATTCAATGATATATATACAAACCTAAAACATTACATTCAGAAAATGTCCTGCATGTCCATGCTAAATCGACCTATACATCCCTATACAAGCTGCTTGAAGGATCAGATTTCTCCCAGCTGAGCCTGGATGGATTTTAAGATCCATGGAGAGTCCCTTCTCTAAGGTCGTCTCCCATTAAAGGAACGTCTCATGGGGACCTAAGAGAGGTCATTTACAATGGTTGCTCCCAAAAATACTGGAATTCCTTGTCAAGGAAAAATAGGTTGGCTCCCCTTCTGTTGTCCTTTTGATAGGTAAATACTCTCTTATTTGAGCACTGTAAATGGTTTATTGGCACTGTAAACTGGCTTATTAAATAGGTTTGGTCCTTTGATGATGGCTCCATCATTGTCTTGTTTTAAGTTGTATGTTTCACTGATTGGCTCTTAGGTTTTGTTTTAATCCACATTTTGTCTTTACTTCTGCACTGTAGCATTTTTAGCCACCTTGAGCACTTTCCAGGGGTGGCAGAAAGGCAGGCAGTTAGGCAGGGTACAATCACTAGTCACTGCATTGCAAACAGACTAACAAGCAAATGAAGGGTGTTCACACAAACCTTGATATGTTAAGGACGGGGTGCAATTACACCCAGTGACAATATTCCTTTTTTACACTAGATGCAGGCTGTCAGCTACATCTGGTCACTGCACGAAGCAGCTCTACACTCATACTAGCCTATACTTGTAGAACACCTCCATGAGGGGGGCAGGATAATCTTAATTGGCTCAGGATGTTCCTTCATGCTGTGTACATGAAGCCTGCAGTGTGTAGTAGGGAGATAACACATTGGCCAAATGCATGGTCAGAGGGTGGATGTCTTACAAGTGCATGGCCAGCATTCATATCAGGGAGAACCCGTACGAAAGAACCAGCAGGCAGTACACTGCTTCCCCCACCCACATATGAGAGACACTGAATATTTCTAATGACAGTTTATAATTAAAGTAGAATTAAACCAAAGGCTTAACTAAAAGATGAAGACAGGGAGCCATAATTCAGTGACAGAGTACATGCTTTTTCATATAAAAGCTTCTGAGTTCACTTACTGCCATCTTCAAATTAATATCAGAATGTTCCCAGTCTGAAAACCTGGAGGGCTGCTGCAGACCACTGTATCTGCATCAAAAGATTTTGTGGCCACCGTGTAAGCAACCTATTAACACTTTTTAATCCAGCCTGTTATCAAAGGGCATTCAATATCACTCACAAAGATATTACTTGTATATTTTTATTTATTTTATTCATTTATAGCCTGCCTTTACCCAATACTGGGACCTAATATATAAATATTTTATATGTATTACAAAATATAAAACTTAGAGAAATCATTACAGCACCATACAAGGAACAAAATGAGAGGCTCCATCAGTCTGAACTTCTCCCTGTTCTGTTACTGTGACTGATTCATCCATTTCATTCCAACTACAGAGTCCCTCAGAGGCCACCTAAGTACAATCAGTGGTTCACTGCTCACAGGATAGCAGCCACTGAAGGAGACAATACTGAACTTTTGGATATGAATGCTCAACTACTTAATTCTCATTTGCAGGAAGGAATAATTAAAATTGTCTTCTTCCCTCTTTGGGAAGACAACTATTCCTCTGCAGTATTTTTCCCATATTCAAGCGTCCCAAATGTTGCAGAGGAATTATTCTGCCTAGGTCAGAATCCTGCTGGGGACTTACATCTTCATAAGTCCACTTATGTCTGTGAGAAGCAGAACTGGGCAATTCTACAATGTCCATATCTAGTAAAGGGTTGGTGTAACATTACTTCATAGGGGAGACAACAAAGTGACCACTGTTGTTGTGTGCCATCAAGTTATTTCTGACTTATGGTGACCGTAAGGTGAACTTATCATGGGGTTTTCTGAGGCTGAGAGTGTGTGATGCACCCAGGGTCATCCAGTAGGTTTCCATGGCAAGGGGGGTGGGATTGAACCCTGGTCTCCAGGTTCATAGTCCAACGCTCAAATCACTACACCATGCTGGTTCTCATTAGGATCTATCCACAATGAGGCTGATATTTATCAGACCCAATTTACATCAGTCCCATTGTAAATCAAGATACCAACTAGGGGGCGCCAATGTGCATCAGGACACTCTTGCTGGTATCCCATTAAACATCTTCACAATTAATTAAGGGCCCCATCACACTTCACTGTTATAGTGTTATTATTCCATTTTAACTGTCATGGCAACATTGTATACAATCCTGGGAATTGAGTTTAGGGAAGGGCATTAAAAATTCTCAGCCAGAGAGATCTTTAGCCTCTCTGAACTACGAATCCCAGAATTCCACAAAATGTTGCCATGGCAGTTATAGTGGAATAATAGCGCTGTAACAGTATACTGTGATAGGGTCCTTACTATGAATGGGCCAGCAGAATCCTCGAATCCTCGAATCCTGGGGAAGGATTCGAGATTCCTGAATCCAAATCCCTGTGTCAAAATAGGCAAACCGAATCTTTCAAACATGCCAACCAAATAGATTGTTGGAGACCAGGACACCTGAAAACCAGGGAGACCAGGATGCCTGAAAACCTGGACGATTAGACATACAAGAGGAGATAGTAAGTAGGTGAGTTTTTCCCTTGGAGTAATAATGGCCTTTGCTAACAATTTCTGAAATTACAGCTGGGGTTGTATTCTAAGATATTTAAATTCAACATTTAATATTTAAGTTCAGCACTTGACTGGAAGCTACAGGCTTGAAATTTCAAGAACGGCTGAAAGATTCCTTTGCATAGCTCCCTTGCAAAGCTCTTTCAGACACAATTCTGGGGTTTGTAGTTTTACAAGGTGTCACAGCCTTCTCTGCCAAAGTGTGCTGGTGCATCATCAAACTATAAACCTCAGCATGCCATAAGAAGCTATGCAAAGAAAATCCAGTTTCAATCTACATTATCTCTGTACTGCAATGGTCCTGTTTACACAGGCAGGAAAATGTGGGATTAATCCACATTTTCCTGCCTGTGTAGAAAGGGACTTCATGTCATTTTCAATCTGGGGAGATCCTGAGGCAAAACTATGGCCCTTTCCGCAGCTTACCTTTTTTTTTGGCGCTGAGGTGTGGGGATCACATGAGCAGCCTCCAGCAAGAGGCTCTCGTGTCCCTGCTGCTTCAGCTCCACACAAGCTGTCTGCTCCTGAGCAGGCAGTGTGAGAGCCCTGCCTCTTCCTTCCTCAGCACAACCTGGGAGTTTCCCAGGCTGCGCTGGGGCAGGAAGTGCAACTGCTGCAGCTCCGGAGGCTCCACACACATGGCAAGTGCGTGCAGGGCCCTGGAGCAACGCGCGATCACACACCATTTTCAGCTAAAAAACGAAAATGAAAAAGTACGTGAGCGGTGCCTGCCCTACCCTGGAGCGTTGTGCGATTGTGAGTGCGTTGTGCAGATTGCTCCTCACAAATGCTCCAGGTGCTCTTTCACATGGTAAATATCGTGCGAAAAGGGTCTATGACAATTGTCCTGGGCAGATTTCTTCAAAGGGAGGTTTGTCCTTGCCTAGGCTTTTGCTAAGGCTAGGAGAATGTGTTTTGTTCAAGATTATCCTTCTTTCCCTTGCTTTTTAAACTCTTTTTTAAAAAAAGATTTGAAAGATTCAAGTTTCGTGAGATTCATGGATTCCCAGAACCTTCCAGGGATTTGGATCCAGATTCGGATTCAGAAAATTCTGGATTCGTCCCATCCATAGTCCTTACAGAGGTTCTTAGGAGCTCTGCTATGTAGCTAAGTAAAGATACATAATACACACTGTGGTAGAGGATTCCAGACATAGGAAAAGATGTGGATATTTTGTGCAAAATCATCTTTTCTGCAGAGAGGAAAGTTCATCTATACAGAAACTAGGTTTTTACACACACCAAAAAAAAAAATTTTTTTCCTATGCAGAACAATTCCTCTGCAACATTTTGGGATGTTCAAATATGGAGATAAAATTGTGCAAGATTCTTGCGGGTCTATTATTCTTCCTGACAGGTTTCCTCAACCATTGAGAACCCTGCTTTTCAACCTGGGGATGAATAATTATGAATATTCTCTCCATTATCTATTGAACTAGACAAGCATGACATACTATAAGGCAGCTTCCTATGTGGTACTTATGATGTTTTGTTATTGCCATGTGCCTTCAAGCCATTTCCAACTTATGGCAACCCTAAGGGGAGCCTATCACAGAATTTTCTGGGAGCTGAGAGTGTGTGATGCACACAAGGTCACCCAGAGGGTTTGCATGGCCAAGTGCGGAACTGAACCCTAATCTCTGCGGTCATAGTTCAACCCTCAACACACTACATCATGCTTGCACCCTCTATCTTCTAGTACAATCAAATGTATTCACTACTCCTCAGGTACAATTTTTAAAAAGATAATGATGTTCTATTAAATGAAAAGAGTGACTCTGTAAAGCAAAGAATATAAATCATCTTTCAGTCTGTTTTCTTTTCTTTTTCTCCCAACTGCACTAGAAAAGAAAACTTGAATGTTGTCAAGTTCAATGTACATCCTGTTTTTCATCTGGTAGATGCAGAGGACCTATCTGCATGCATTTAAGTCTTGAGAATTGACAAGCTAATATATTAACCTTTCCACTAGTCTAATAATAACTAACATGGCCCGGGGCCAAATCCATTTAGCTTAACAGTGGGAGCCAGATTATCTCATTTTCCACTGTACTTAACATCAGCGAGTTTAGATGAGTTCGGTGAGGAGCTGAATTCATTTGTCCATTTTCCACAGAAACAATAAGTGAATGTGACAAATACTATTAATTGTTCAAATAGTTTCTAAATGCTTTGATTCCAACTATTTCACAGGACTGCCTGGTGTATTGTTTCTCTTGAAGAGTATTCACACTTAATGGCATAAACAAGACTTTGAGCTAAATGAGGAAGCTTTCCTTTGCATAAGGGCAGTTGTGTAGTGATGGGGGGGTAATGGGGGTGGTTTGCCCCCAGCAGCAATGTTTTTGGGGCATCCCAGCTTGTAGCTACATCCCTGCGTGCCGTGGCCACACCCCCATGCACCATGGCCACGACTCCTCCTGCCTCCCCTCCACACCACTCCACGCTATTATGGTGGTATGTTATGCTATAATCATAATGTGCAGGGCCCTCCAAAACTCTACTAATTTTTAAAAGTGGTTTGGAGTTTGGTACAGACATTTCAGAATAAAACATGTCAGACATAGGCAAGGATCAGCAAGTCGTAGCCCCAAGGCTACAGATTCCCTAGATTCTCACTGTCATTTGTGTACATGTATGTCATTATCACTAGATCCTGGTTTTTAAAGCATGACTATCTATGATCTACAATCTACTAAAATGCTTGTGCTTCTTTAGATAGGAAAATACAGTTGCAGTCATCAACACCTTTTGACGTTATTCACAGCTATTAGCAAAAAGATTTGTTGTATATGGTAATGTCACCCGTTCTTTTTCCATCTCAAACTCAGTTGTATGAAAACTGACAGATGTAAGGTAAATTGCAACATTTAGACTGAGGCCATTTCCACACTAGCCTCAAAGGCCCCTCCCTAAACTGCAAACCCCAGGATTCCATAGGATGTTGAAAGAGGGATAATAGCACTATAATAGTCTAGTACGGAAATGGCCTGAGTATCACAAAACTGTGAAATTTAGGTTGCTGGATTCCGCTTTCCAGCCAATGGCAGAAGACAAACTGAGAGCTTCATTTCTAGGAAAGTAGAAACCTTGAAGAACTGGAAACTCTTGATCTTTTTAATGTGTGTAGCCAATTCTGGTCTGAAGTAAAACAAAGAATAGAATGTATTGGTGTTCCCTGTTACATCTGCTACATCTGACTTCTGAGGTCAAGCCTCTTGTTCTGACTAAGTGTAGACCTGAGAGAAACAAAGTCCTCAAATCTCTGGAGAGCATGGATTCCACATTCTTGCATGTTTTGTGGCTGGTTAGAGTTAGTGAAATCTTTATTTATTCATTTGTTTGCTCTGATGGGTTTATTGATGTTATTGGTTTTATGGCTTCTGCTTGCAGCTTTAAAGATTTTGTGTCGGTTTTATCCCAAGCTTTACTTATTTGTTTTATTGTGTCTGAATTATAAAACCACCCTGGGACCGAAATCCAATTGTTAGTATTAATTAGAGTAGACCCATTGAAACAGTTGGGACTGGGTAGTGAACACTTGTATAAGATTCAGTGGACTAACAATTGGGCTAAGGCCTGAGATGTGCCATGAAGGCTGACCAATAAATATAGTCAGTTAATTGTTGGAGGCTCCATAGAGTCTGTTCATAGGTCACTGATAAACTTAATGATGAACGGACAGATTCATGGGTTAACTTAACAGCAGTATATAAAATGGTAGCTGTAAACAGAGATCTACTTCTCTACTGTATTTTATTCGGTGAACAAACTGCATTCACTGCATGTCCATGCCAAATTGACCTATAGATTATATTTACATTATTAATTAATGCAATTAATACACAGAAGTCCCACTAATATTGGGTGGAATCCTATTAGTTAGTCCCAAATAGGATCAAGCTATTTCTACACTACACTGTTATAGTGCTATTACTCCACTTTCAACATCCTATGGAATCCTGGGGTTTATAGTTTAGGGAAGGGCCTTTAGAATTCTCAGCCAGATTGCTCCTTGGCCTCAGGAAAGTCACAAACCCCAGAATTCCACAGGATGATGAAAGTGGAATAATAGCACTATATCAGTATAGCGCAGAAATGGCCTAAGTTATTGAACAGTGATTCAAGTATAGGTAGATGTCACTGATTCAATAGGTTCAATAGAGTCAATAGGTCTGCTCTACAGTGGCCTGCAGACAAATGAGTCAATCAGAGAAGAAAATTTGGTCAAGACTTCAACTGTCATCCCAGTTAAAGCCATGCCAAATTAGTAGCTGGGGGTGGGGGTGAAAATGAGTTTCCATTTTTGAGTCCCACCTACCTAAGGGATATTACAGCAAATTCAAAATCTCAAAGTTGAAAAAAACAGTTGTAGCTTCCAGATATGCTTCAAGCAGACAATGGGAAAGAATGGAATAGACTCCAGTTGGACTTGGTGTCATGAGGTGAGATAAAGGGCAATCTCGGAACTGATTTTCTGTGGCTAAACCACTGCTGTGATGAGAGAAGATGCTCACAGTATGCTTCTATTCCTGGAGGCCCTTTCAAAGACAAACAAAAAAGTTGCAGATGTAGGTTTCACTGCTAAAGACAGTATGGTTCACTGCCTTCTATCTTCAGGGCTAAAGTGTACAGATTGCATAACAGCTGAAGGACTGGGAAGTGCCAGAAGTGAGAATGAAGGTACAGGGAAGGTCATTGTACTTTGCTTTGTGTGCTTGCCCACCACAATTAATCGGATGTTACATTATCAGCCTTCAAATAGGAGGAGAACCAATCTGAAATAAGCAGATGCACCTCATTTTCTAAAACTTCAGAAACATGCAACTTGCAATAATTTATTTGTTTTGATGATATTTATCAGTGATTAAATTCTTGTAGTGAGAAACATGGAAATGATAACCTAGAATTTCACAGTCTGACTATTGATCATCAGAACAGAAAGGCACAGCATTCCAGCACACATACCTGACACATTTCTTTAAACTGATAAGGAGAAAGTAAGATAGCCCTTCTGCTTTTATTTATTTTAATCAGCTGGCAGGGGCAAAATCACTAAGTTTAATGACCACAGGAAAAAGGGACTCATCAGTTGTCAGCAAAAGGATCCAGAAAATGAGTGTTAGGGAAAATCTTAAAGCACTCGGGCTGTAGAAACTGCTCTGGTGTCCTACAAAGCAACCTTGATGCCTCCGTTTAAGTTTTGTTTTGCTTAAAAAAGTCTTTCTTCTTCTAGAATCTAGAAAGAAGGAGGAAAAACAGGGACCATGTGCAGCTTCAGGGCTGAACTTTGGCTACCCCTTCAGTAAATAAATGAATAGCTGTCAAAGCAAAGGAGGCTAACGCATACTTGCATATTATTTTCTGGGGTATGTCCCTACAAAATTTGATCCAAATGTTGAAATATTACAAACAATAGGAAGCCATGAAGTGTCGACCTATTGGTTCAGCAAGTACTCATAGACCCCAAGGGAACATTTCCTTCTGCCTGTGAATTTGTTTCCCCCCTCTGACTGCGCCACGCTGCATCTGGTGGGGGGAGATGCCTTTGCTGGCCTCCCGTAAGAGGAGACCACACAATTACTGTGCGACAAGGGTTGTGCAGTAGGTTGAGAGGGGGTGGAGCCAGAAGTCACCTTTTAGGCTGCACCGCCCCTTCTTCAGCCTCTTTGGACTCATGGCAATGCACCCTCCCTCCCTCCCTCCCTCCCTCCCTCTGGTTTCAGTGTAAGCTTCAGGGCCGTGTAGGAATTTTTTTCTCCCCACCAAGGGTTTTTTTCGCCTACTCTACACTGCACCAAGGGAAACAGATAATTGGCTTCTCGGGGTGGTGTCTTTCTGAAATAGGTCACTTAAATAGGCACATTGGCAGGAAAGGGAGGTCTAAAGGCTTTGGTGAATACCTATGGCACCTATGGTGTAGGACAAGCCTCAGGAGCCCTCCCAACTTGTCGCTAGACAAGGAGGGAAGACAATGATTGAGTTGTTCTTGGGGCAGGCCCATGGTTGGCCCTCATTTCGGGGCTCATGAGGCAAGGAGGGTGTGGCAGGGGGCTTCCCTTCCAGAAAAAGGGGTTGGTTGATGTTCGCTTTGGGGCCCAAGGGAGTTGGGGGGAGTGGTCAGGTGGTTATCCCTTGCCTTAACAATTCCTGTTATGTTGACCCCCCTTCTCTCATGTCACAAAGTTCAAGGCCCAAGTTCAAGTTCATGGTAAATAGGCATATAATAAATTGCCCTAGTTCAACCCAAGCCCTGTGTGTGGTCTCTTCATTTCGTGGGTTAGTCGGCAATATAGCTAAAATAAAGGAGGCTCTGGGGGAAATACGACCAAACCAGAGCCAATGAAGGAAGGGATTAGCACAAATTACTGGCCTAGAAGTCCAGAAGGAAGTGTAGGACTTAACTATGTCACAGACGTTTTTGTCTTTCTCGGTTGCATAATTATTTGATTTTTTTTCACATCCATTGTGATTTCAGTGCATTTCAAAGAAAAGAATAACAATGACCAATTCCACACGAGCACTGTTACAGTGCTATTATTCCACTTTCAACATCCTATGGAATCCTGGGGCTTGCAGTTTAGAGAGGGGCCACTAGAATGTTTATTGCAGAAATGGCCAAAGTATACAATTTGAAATCCTTAATAAAAAAATTTTTAGCCAGGTGAGCCAGAAAAGGAAGGTGGCCTTCTTGGGAGTTCCTCCCACTGCTGCCAAGCAAAGCAATCTGGCCATGGGAGCAAAGAAGGAAAGTCTCCAGGCACTGGAGACTCTCTCCCATTATCCCCCACCTACTGCAGCAAATGGTTGCCTCACTAGAGAGTGAGGCAGAGGCCCCTGCTCTATCCCTTTGAGAGCCTTCTTTGCTGCCAGGAATGCTGTAGGAGCATCCACAAGAAGGTTAACCCAGGCAACAGGTCCCCTCCCAGCTCACAGGAGCCCCTTTTCTTCAACCCAAAATCACTTTCATAAAAATTATGAAAAGGAAAGAAAGAGATTAATTTCAGAAAATGTAAGCTAAGCTTAAGCATTTGTTTTTTAAAGAGGTTTTCTACAGAGTCATTTTTGTTTTAAATAGAGGAAAAAATGTACTCTTGCTGGTCCCATACTTCCATTAGCATGTTGTAGAACAGAAGTTTGTGATAAGACTTTTAGGTCTAGTTAGATAAGGTAAAAAAAAAAAATCAAATAGGAAATTTTTTTTAAAAAAAGGAAAAAAGCTGAAGTTTCCTGTATATGCACTACCAATTTACATTAGGATTGACATCCTTTGTGGGGAGGGGGATCCACACAAATGGGTAGGGTAATAAGTTGGTCAAAATAATGAAGTCCACAAAGAAATATCATTCTCTACTCAAAGCGACACTCCTAATTATTATTGGATTATTATATCTACAATTTTCTGATCACACCAATGCAGAATAAGCTGTAGATAATTATACTCAGGGGTTCCCTGAGACCTGAAAATTATTTTATGGGTTTCCCTAGGGTCAAAAGGTTGCAAAAAGTTAGTTCAGATGTACCATGTAGAGTTAGACTTTGAGCTCAATAAATGTATCAAAGAATATCTGTTGGTTGAATGAACATAGATATCACTCTTTTTGCAGTTCTCTCCAACTTCTGCCCTTGCTCACATTTACAGAGTTTCCAGAACAAAATACTTCTCAAAACTCTTAGTGACCATAACTAAATATAAACTTTAAGAAACAGACAAAAGAATTATTTGACTTTGCAATAGTTAGCATCTTTTAAAACTTGACTACTGATTTTCCACTTAAGTTCTTCATTGACATAATTAAGAAAAGTGCTAATAATTTCCATCTGGAGTCTGTAGACAAGGCTTTGAGTGGTGACTAAGGCACCAAATTGCCATGCCAGTCAATAGCAAAAAAAAAACAAAAAAACAAAAACAAAAAACAGACAGTTGCATGTGAAATTTGAAAAATTGATCCAAGTACACTTTCTGAAAGACCCAGATCTTTAGGTTGCAATTAGATGCGAGAAACAAAGCTTTAATAGCTTTGCTTTCTAAGAAATGATAACAAAAAAAAGTTTCATTAGGACTTACTGATCCAGGTTTTCTTCCCCATTTTTTACCCATGTACAAATACCCCTGAGGAGAGCCTCTCCCTCTACAAGCTCACTTCTATCTATTGAGCTCTACAGGGAGGCCTCATTATTTTAATCATTGTGTTAAACTTTTAAAATGTTTTTAGCCAATTATGTTTTTATTTATAATTGCCTCTATTTTGTAAGCCAGCAGGTGTCCCAGCTTTGGGGAAAAGGCAGAGGATAAATAAAAGGATGGACAGAGGGATGGAAGAACCACTGTATGTAAGCAGAATTTCTAGAAGAATTCCTAGTCTCTAAAATATTTCAGTTGTCTGCTTTTTACTGATGGGAGGAGTTGGCAAAAGAGGGCCAGAATGCTCCATCTCTGAGTAAACAGGAGCCAAGAAAAACTTTTTGGAGACTAAGAAATTTGGGGAGCTAAGTTTTTTTAAAAAAAAAAAAGTTGTGAACTATAAAATGTGGCATCTGGCAGATTCATGTACTTTCTATCTGGTCTGGTCTGAAGGAAATCCCAAGTACTGCTATGTTTCCTTTCACTATGACTCATTCATGGAGGCAGTTTACAACTGAGTTTGGCAAGTTACTTTCAAAAATTAATTAGTGACAATATCAAACCAAGGCACCCCTTAAATAGTTAACAGTTATATTTTGCATGGTAATTCTTTGTTTTCCAGTTTCTCACCAGTAACTAATAATTACTTTTACTTAAAAGACCATCCTAACACAGAACCATAAGGCATAAAGCAAGTCAGCCCTTGAACCATCTGATATTCTCCTCTGACATTCATTGAGACTGTTTCCCTATAACTATAAAAGTTCAGGATATACTGTAAAAACAGTGGCTGCCTCTCATTAAAAGAAAAAAAATACTGTAGTTTAGTTACACTATCATTATTGGGAAATGGTAATAAATTCAAATAATTTTTGTTTGTAATCTATTGCATCCAGGCCCGGATTTACAAGCAAACCATATAACATTTTAAGCATACCATGAAACCAGAATAAAAAACATCATTAAGTAATGCCAATATAAGCAGCCAGAAGAATACAGATATAAGCAGGAGGCAGCACAAAGTAATATATTTGAAGATACGTGCAGAAACACAGTGAAAGCTCTGGGGAGGGAAGGAATTCTGTGAGACACACACTATATCCATTCACTCAGTGGTTAGAATATAGGAGTCTAGGATCAGTCCTGAAGCTCACTAGATAACCAGCATCTGGCTATTCAGTCATTCAGTCTCTCTCCACATCCCAACCCACATCTCTCAGTCTAACCTGATTTTACAAAAAGCAACTGGTGGTGAATCTTGGTAATCAGCTTAGTGAGGCAGCACCTGAAAACACTTGGAAGTTCTGCATTGTTGGCTACCCAGCTCTTCATATACTCCCTCAGGGCCAGTTCCAGTTTTGGCAGGACCCTGGACAAAGTGGACTCTGTTGCCAGGCTCTAGCTAGTTGCCCTGGGGATAGAAAGGAAGGTGATGATAGCACACGGCCCCCAGAACATGGTAGGATCTAGAAGTGATGTAGACTCGAGTCAATTGACTCTGACTCAAGCTGGACTCAACAGCTTCAGTGACTCAACTTGGACTCAACTCAGCAGTATATGATGCACTGACTCAACTCGATTTGAGACTTGTATACTTTTAATGACTGACTTGCTGTCCTTGGTTCAATAACATAATACATTTATCTAGAAACTTAACAACTTTGAACAATGCTTCCTTCTCTTTTTGCCTACTGGTCACATGACAATCTGTCTCAAGTCCAAAGTGTGGACACATTTTTGAGAGAGGGACAGAAAATGGTTTAGATAATGGGCTTGAGGCAGGCTCAAGGTCTACTCAGCAGCCTGATCCCACTGCATATATGAAGAGCCTTCTAAAACATTTCCTAAGAGCAGAAGACAAGACTCATCCTCAGAGTGTATTTCTCAGAGGGGATTAGCAAACGTGTTAAGCAATGGGCTTGAGGAGGAAAGATCCTTCCTTCTAAAGCCTTTGAAAATTCAGTAATGGGAACTAAGAATGACCCTATTCCCCACTTCTGAAAAAGCCTCCAGCTTCAGAAATGGCCACTTTCAAAGCTGCAGATAGCAAAATTGCAAATGTGGAGGGCTGACTCTGCTTAAATTATTAAAACTGACTTTATTTGATTCTGTCCAGAAATCCTGGAATATAGGTTGGGGTATAAAGTTGGCTCCCAGACTTGAGTTTTGACTTAAGACTTGAAGATATTTGAGATTTGACTTGAGACTTGACTTGAGATTTGGAGTAAAAGACTTAAATATATTACTGGTATCTAGTCTTTAGTATAATTTCCCACAATACCTAAGGTGAATACTAGATTGAGACATTTGGGAAATTAAAATGGAGACTAGTATCCGCCTGGTGTTACTTGGAATTCCAGATCAGGAAAATAATTGAAGTGGAGAGAACACGGACATCAGAAGCAGATGCTGTTGAGGTACAGGGGCTTGGGCAACAGCTCAAAGACGACAGAGCTGGCTATGACAATCTCTCATTCTCTCTTCTGCCATGGGTTTTAGGGGGAAAAACAGATTCATTGTCAGCCTGGAAGTTTCACTAACTGGATTCTGGGAATTGTAGCCCCAAAAGTAGATTTTTAATGCTCTGCTTGAGGTAGCTGTTCATAGATTAAAATGTCAGATTCTTCCTGTCTGAACTCATGACTTGATCACATTTGTTGCCTATACTCTGCAGAGTATAGGACAAAAGAGAAAATACAAGATAAATTCACCTTATTTTAAACTTGCTTCTCTCCTAGAGGTGTTTGTCTTTTTTATTCTTTCCTTTCTAGCTAGATTTTTTCTATCAATTCAGTATGTTGAAGTCACTTCTAATTAAGTCTGGACATTGTGTGTCTGCTGCATTGCTCTATCTCTCAGAAGCAAAAAAGAATGGTTTTGAGAAAGACAGAATTGAGTATAGGATACTGTCTAGTAAATATAATAGGTTTTGCTTATGGTGCTGAAATAAATGAAAATGGATGAAAATAAGTTGAGATATTCTGAAGACATTAATAATTAGAATAGCTACACCTACAGCAAATGCAAGTTTTGTTGGGACATTTTTTTATATACCAAAGAAATTTTTAAAAAACTACCCCTGTGCATGGCAAATGGTTGTAATTTGGGCACACAGGCTGAGAAATTGCATTGGACATGTAGCTATAATATCACAGCTATGCTCCCTCTTTTGAACTGACCCCTAAAACCCACCTTAAAATCCAGGCAGTTATACCAAGGACAGAGTTCTGCTGTACAGGTGAGCAGGGCACTGAAGGATACATCCAGTCCCTTCCCACCAGCATGTGGTGATGCACTGAGGAACTTCAATAGGATGCCCATGCTGGTCCCTTCTTCTGCTCATCCCACCACTGCTCATGGGCAGGAGGGACTGGACAACATCTTCCATTACCCAGCTTTCCACAGCAACAGAACTCCATCCCTCAGTATAGCTATCTAGATTTTAAGATTGGTTTGGAGGCATTTGTGGTACAAAGATCATAAATATGAACACCAAACAGGTATGAGTTCTAAGCTTAACTTATGACATCCTGCCTAACAGGATGCCAGCCATTGTTTATATTTGTTCAGAAAGAATCATAGAATCATAGAGCTGGAAGAGATCACAACAGACATCAAGTCCAACCCCCTGCCATGCAGGAACACACACTCACAGCACCCCCAGCAAATGGCCATCCAGCCTCTGTTTAAAAACCTCCAAAGAAGGTGACTCCACCACACTCTGAGGCAGCATATTCCACTGTCAAACCGCTCTTACCATCAGGAAGTTCTTCCTGATGTTTAGGTGAAATCTCTTTTCCCATAGTTTGAATCCATTGCTTTATATCCTAGTCTCTGGAGCAGCAGAAAACAAGCGTGCTTCTTCAGCATGACATCCCTTCAAATATTTAAACATGGCTAGCATGTCACTTCTTAATCTTCTTTTCATCAAGCTAAACATACCTAGCTCCCTAAGCTGCTCCTCATGGAGCATGGCTTCCAGAGATGACGATGTCAAATATTGTAGGTCTAATTTTGGGTAAATTCTGCAACAAAACATGATTGTGAAGGAGGCTAAATTGTATAGGAGCATTAAAATGTTACTTGAAATGTACTGATCAGAGACCTGTTTTAGTTCTCACTTTAAAAGCTCATGGGGATGAAAATCACTCATCTCTCTCTCTCTCTCTCTCTCTCTCTCTCTCTCTCTCTCTCTCTCTCTCTCTCTTTTCTTCTATCTACTCATTGTCATCATTGTATATAGCCATTTACAAGTAAAAGAACAACAAAAGAGTTTCCTGCCCTCGGGGTTACAATCTACAATACAATTACTATAAATAGATGTGTCAAGAAACAGATGGCTGGATAGATGCCTAGAATCTTCAGAGTACTAACTACTGCAGTTAGCAATTGTAAGGTAGGGCAGGTTGGTATATTTGGTACATTATTCTGCTCTGTAAAGTCCCCTGCAGAGACATTATTTCACTTAGCTCATACTGCTGAGATCCCCTTTTTAAACAAAACTGGCAGTTCAGGTTTGGCTCACTAACTTGAAAAAGGTAGTGAGATTTTACAAGGGCTAAATCATATAGCCACTCAGCTTACCACATTATAAAAATTATTGTTAGTAGCGTGACCAAGAATAGTTTCCTGGTGTATTTTATTCTTGAATTCTTGGGAAGTTCATATTCATGGCCAGCCCTGTTTAACATGAAATCTCAAAATGAAAAGAGACTCTCCTTTATAAACTCAGGCAATGGGAGGAGAACTGAAATGCCTCTCACTTGCAAAGATGTATTACCTTGCTTGGAAATGCTTGTTTGGATGTTGTTTCTCTTCCCCTCTCTGCATAAATCATGTTGCTAGCACTGATGTTGCCCCTTGCATTTTCTAACCAGAACTGTCCTTCCTTACTTTTCGTGCCAGTGTCATCTCTTGCATGAATGCTTCTGTTCAACGGAAGACAAATACTCTTCTGTTGTTAATGCAAAAAAAGAAAATCCCATTTGGGCTTAGTGTGCAGAAGACAATGCTCACAAACAGATTGTCTGTGTGAAAATCTGATGCCTGTAGTTTTGCCAAGGTCAGTATAGACCTAAGCTAAAATGCTGAGTAAGTTCTCCCTGAGTAAGCTGAAGCTACTGTCACACTGAAATCTTAAGAGTCTCTTTTCCACTTGTCTTTTGCACCTGCTTTGACTTTGAGGATTCCTGAACAAGTGACCACGTTATAAAATGTGTCTTTCATCAAGACTGCATTTGCTTTTTTCAGTCTGACCTATGGGAATATAAATCATAAAGCACCAAGGGCCTTTACTGTAACTAGGATTTTTCTTTTGCCTGATGTTTCTTCAGATGCTGTTTGTGATTCATTATATGCCTGTCAGTGTGCTCATTTCAGGTGACGATGGATTCCTCCTAACACTGATAATAAATCCCAGTACTGTAGTCAATATGCAGAGAAGCACATATGTCAGTGCCTCAAGAATTATGGCAATAAGCAGGTTCTTCTTATTCTACTGGAGGCAAAAAAGATTGTAAAGAAATTACGCCTACATAAAGTGAACATATGGGGGTGGAGAATTGGGTCATATAAGTCTATTCAGTGCCTGTGTGGTGCTCCCAAAGTTGTGTGCAGATATAGGTGTACTTTGAGAGCCAGTATGGTGTAGTAGTTTGAGAATTGGGCTACAACTGTGGAGACCAGGGTTCAGTTCACTGCTCAGCCATAGAAACCCACTGGGTGACCTTTGGTGCATCACACACTCTCAGCCCCAGAAAATCCCATGATAGTTTCACTTTAGAGTCACCATAAGTCAGAAATAACTTGAAGGTATACAAAAACCACATAGGTATACTCTACATGGTGGGCCTAAATATCCTACAGGCATCAGATCCTGTCTGATCTTGGAAGCTAAGCAGAGTCAGCTCCTTTGCATACTTGAATGGGAGACCACCAATGAATATCAGATCCTGTAGGATATATTTCAAAGGAAGGAACTGGCAGAACCACCTCTGAGTATACCTTGCCCAAGAAAACTTTATGAAATTCATGAGATTGCCATAAGTTGACAGGAGACTTGAAAGCACACACACAGTTGCGTATGGACGGGGAGGCGATGGGGGCTGTTTGCCCCAGGGGGAAATTTTTGCGGGTGTCCCAGCTTGTAGCCCCACCCCTGCATGCTGTAGTCCCACACCTCACACCATAGCCCTGCCTCATGAACCATGGCCATGACCCCACACACTGTGGGCACGCCCCCATGTACTGTGGCCATGCCTCCACACACCGTGGCCATGCCCCCCACCTGCCCTCCTCCACACACTCCAAGCTCCACCACTGCACACACACATACATACACACACACACACACTACGTAGACCATTGTAGAGCCTGCTATTTGACATGTTCCTGATTTTATGGACAGAGCCAGAGCACATGGTCTTTTCTACCTTTCCCTTTATGTATATTCACAATGTATACAGCCATAATCCCAGCTGTGCACAAGCACAGACTGCATTCCAGTGGGGGCACACAAGCCTTACCTGTACAATGTTTTTGGCCAAACTCATAAAATCTCCAAGTAACAACACTGGAAAGACCATAGCTTGATGCCAAGAACACATGAGTTTGGACTCCATTCCCAGTTAAAAGTGGACTCTGCACAAGTAGAAAAAACCTGCAGAATCCATTGATCACCAACAAATCTTCTTTTATATCAGTGATTCGGTCTTGTGATAATGATAGCCCTTCTCTAGCCCCTCCCGTCAGTCTCTACTGCACTCCACACGAAGTACAGTATAGCCAAGCATTAGGAAGTTTCCATTTTGAATATTTAAAAAGGCTGTAAGCACGTGTTTTAGCAAAGCTGTAAGCACGGGTTTTAGCAAAAAATGCTAGAGCAAGTCTGAGTCTGGTCACGCTTGTACAAAAAAATACCTTTAATGGGACCCTAAGTAGAATGTGTTATGTTCCATGGACAAAACATAGGGAATAAATCAAGAAAATACCTTTTGTATAAGTAGGAACTCCAAAACATTTGAAAGCCTTAATCCTAACCCAGGGATGGGCAACACGTGACTCACCAGGTGTTGTTAGACCATACTTCCCATTATCCCTTACTTTTCACTGTGCTCATTAGGGCTGATGGGAGTTGTACTCCTAGAACATCTGGAAGGCTACCTGTTGCCCAATCTCTTCCTTCTCCACTTTTCTTCTTCAGACCTTTTCTTTTCCCTCCTTTTCTCATTTCCTTGTCTCCTTTTCTCACTCTGAATCAAAGCATTGGCTGCAATCTTGTTGGTTAGTCTGAAACAGAGTAGACCGTCTGAATCAATTATGGGTGAGTCAATACATAAGTAAACCTATTTGGGTCTACTGTAGTTGAGACAGAAGGAGTTAGGCTTCTATGCCCACAGTTAAGAAATTAAGAACGGTCCTCCTGGATCATATGAAAGGCCTCTCTGGTCTAGCATTCTCTTCCCACAGTGGTCAACCAGAAGCTCACAAGCTGAAGATGAGGCAAAATAGCATCCTCCAACTCATGTTTGCCAGCAATTGGTGAGGCATGCCACCTCTGCTACTGGAAGTGATACACAGCCATCATGACTAGTATCTATAGATGACATTATCCTAAGCCACTAATTCTTCAGGCTGACCTTGAGCATACTGCAGAGGCAGCCTGAGATATTTCCACAAGAGCTGGGTTTTTAGAAAACAGAGCTTAAACCAGTTAAGATCAATTATCATCTCCTATAGGTTTGAGCCATCAGAATCTGCCAAGATCTCCTTTGGATTTATCAGTTGACCTCACAAAGACCCTGTTGGACCTACGAGTGATACCAGCCTGTTCTCAGTCAAAATGTAGGCAATTAATTTCAGTACACAGCTCCCTCTGCATATGGGAAGGGTGATGGGGTCACAGCATTTTGGCTAGTGTTGTAAATCCCTTTGTTTCAAGTGGAACATGCCAATTACACCAGCTGCCCAGTTAATTCCAATGGTAATCAAAGACAAAGTCACTCAGGATTTGGTCACTGTATTACTAGGCAGACTCTACCAAGCAAGAGAAATGTTGTTCAGAACAGGAGCACTGACTTGCTGATCTCTGAAAATACTTCTCTAGCTGAACAGGTTCATTTTCTGCCACAAACTGAAGATTTAAGTGGCATGAATTGCCGCACTGGGATAGACTGACAGATGGAAAAACTGGCATGCCCCTCATGAACTAACCCAAGCTGCTGATCCATCACCCTTAACAGAAATGATACTGTTTCAAGACAGTGATTATTCTCCTGCTTTGAACAATATTGCTTTAGTCATATCGCTTTAGTTCAGCTGCTGCAGTTATTAAGTAAGGAGGTACCAAGAAACTGATTACGTCTTTGCCTCTTGGGCTTTGTCTACTGCAAGAATAAACTAGCTGAATGGTTCTCTGCTTTTCTGGATCAGCCCCTGGGAGACTACTGGTCACTTTGCCCCTGTTTTTGTTTCTGATGTATTTTCATTTGCTGCTCCAGTACTCTCCTCTCAACAGCCTTTGATTAAGGAAGTATTTCTTCTCCATCACCACCCACAGAGATGACTCCCAACAACCTAGGTCAGAGGTATGAAGTCATAGGAAATACATAAAGGGAACAAGAGTTTGATCCATACCACGCAGGGTACCCTGTGACTGAAAGCTAAAGGAGGGAATGGAGTAGTGGGGAGAGTGTCTATTATCTCTTACACTAGGATAGGCAACTACAGGGGGTAGGAACTGTATTGTGTCTCTATGGGATCTTGAAGAGCTTCACTTCTAGGGATGCCAGGTTAGATCTGGGGTGGGGCTACTGGAGCTACAATCCTTCATAGATTGGACAGGATGAGGTACTGTAAATGAGGTACTGTACATGGACAGGATGAGGTACTGTAAATCTCCATCAAGTGGTAGAAAGGCAGCTATTCCCTCTCACCTTCCAAACCCCAGCTTTCATCTGCAGCCATCTCCACCCAATATGACTGTTGCCTTACTGATGAGGGTCAGGGGGAGAGGGCACAGAGGGAAATCAGTGATGACAACCGAGCCCAGCAACGGGAGCAAAGTTGGGTGCTCTGCTTGGGGGACTCAGAAATGGTCTTGGGATACACATGGTATGTGACCTGCACTTTTGGTACCCTTTTCTTTGTTAGATGGGATGGATCATAAGTGATTACTATTGGAATATGAGGCCTGCTAGAGACTTTACTCCAGTCACAACCAAAGTACCCATAATAGGATGGTGAGCTTGAAAGAATCAAATAATAGACAGAAAAATAAGTTTAGAATCCTCAAGAGGATGAAAAATTATTAAAGAAATACATTCTTGGATAGAAATAGTCCAATCTTTTCTAAACAAATCTAAAAAGGGGAAAAAAGATGAGAGGGAGACATGTTGTGGAATGTCTTCCCTCATTGAAGACCAGACAGGAAGGGAATGGAGAATTCCATCTGGGCCAATTCTTTTTTTTTCTTTCTTTTCTTTTTACAATAAAAGGCAGCCCCTGACTGAACCAGACAATGTTAGCTGCTCATAATGCCTTTGGGCTGACAGAGAAGGTAAAAACAAGCAGAAAAAGAAGACAAAAGATCCTAATCCCTCTCTGTCCAAACCATCTCTTCCCTAGTGGACAAGACAGCAGTAAGAACAAGTGGAGAAGTTGCTGTTTCTTCCAACAATCTTCAGAGTTACCAATGTTCACCCTTTCCTGTACCAATCCTTCATCAAAGCAATTGAGATTCATGTCATTTCATTTAACAAGACTACTTATTAAACAGATGCTGGTCAAAGATTAGACTAGACTTCCTCATCCCACCTCTCCCTGCTTTGCTGCATCATTGAAACCATCAATAAAACCTCCTCCAGTTTCCAATTTACCCTGTAGTCAGAGGCTGTCCTTCTTACAGAGGAACCCACAGCATCTACATGGTACATGGATGACAGCATTATAGTTGTAATATGCAGAGCTTGTGAGCTTGTAAAAGTTAGTGCCAAGGACTACAGCTGCCAGAATCCCATGAGCAGAGAGCCATAACCACCTACAGAGAGACAGCCCTCACAGTTGGTCCGCAAAGTGCTTCTGCTGGACACCAGCAGCAGCAACAGAATTACAGTAGCAGGGGTATGTGAGGGTGCCCCTTGTTTGGGTGCATACACATGTCTGCCACTGTTTGCCTTTCATCAGGGACACAGCAGCAGGGGGTGTGGGCAACAGGAGACATGGCACCAAGTGTGTGCATGCACCCAGACTATGACTCTGGAGACTAGGCTTTGACTCCTCTCTTGGCCATGGAAACCCACTGGGTGACCTCAGGGAGGTCACATTCTCTTAGCTTCAGACAAATCTTGTCAACAAAACCCCCACGATATGTTTGCCTTAGGGTTGCCGTAAGTCAGTTTTCAAAGGAGTGAGACATGATGGCTAGAAAGAAACTCCCCCCCCCGTTAGCAGCACTTTGCTGTTGTGGGCCTTCTGACTTATGGCAGCCCTATGGTGAACCTATCACGGGGTTTTAGGTTTGTTTGGGGTTTTTTGCAAGATTTGTTCAGATGGATTTGCCTTTGCCTTCCTCTGAGGCTGAGGGAATGTGACTTGCCCAAGCTCACACAGTCTCTGAGCAGGGCTTTGAATCCTAGTCTCTAGAATCCTTTAATATATAAAATAAATATTTGGGAATTTAAATCTAAATTGTAATATTTAAATTGTGAGTTAAGTCTTGGAGGACCCTAGCAATAAATTATATTTACAGGGGGTCCTCAGTAAAGAAAAGATTAAGAACCACTGCTTTATATCTGCAGACAACAGTAGCTGCGAACCAAGATCTAAGCTGTTTGTGTAAGTCAAAGAGAAACCTTCCACCTTAGCAGCAATTTCAGTCAACAGGTGTTACTGCACAGCATCTCAAAACTTAGCAATTCTCGGTTTCTGCAATTCAGCCATTCTGCACAACTCAGGTTTCAAAGAAGCAAGAAGATCTGTCAACCAATCAGCTGCTTAATCTTCACTATGGAAAAAACAATTGTCTAGCTTTCCCCGTCAAAGACGTACACTCCCAATACCACCAGCCTAATGTAGTGTGCAGATTTGGGAGCATTCACACTTAACACTTACAGCAGTTTGATATCCCTTTAACAACCATAACTAGTTCTTAGGGAATTCTGAGATGTGTAGTTTGGTAACATACGTAGCATGCTCTAGTACACTTGCTGGAACTTGCATGGGAGTTCTCTGTAGCAGAGAGCTCTGATTACCTCACAAAACTGCAGATCCCAGGATTCCATAGTAAGGAATCAGGGCAGTTTAAGTGGCACTAAAGTGTTACTATTGTGTCCTGTGATCATACTCTTAATATTTCTTAATAAACATGATGGGGAGAGGCCACAAGTGTCACAATATGTGATTTATCTCTTAATGACGTGCAGTAATTACAGTTAAGCATATGGTGCAGTACCACTAGGAATGCAGCTCAAGCTCTAGATGGGAAAAAAAGTCACAGGTACAATCCTATTCTGACATTGGTGAAAATCAACTTCTGAAAGATTGCAGAAGACAAGATGTGACACATGATCAATGGGAGAGGAATGATGTAAGGCAGGAAAGTACAGCACATTTCAAGAGAGGGGTGGGTGCAAATCAACAGATATTGCAAGTATAATCAAAGCAAAAAGATTTGGAAACTCAGTCTGTTCGAGACTGGTGATATATTTTTGGTGCCTTACAACAGTGGCCCTTTCCTCACGTTACCTGCTCGTGGAGGTGGGGGGTGCCAGTCGCGCAAGCAGCCTCTTGCGTGAGGCACCCACATCGCTCCTCCGTTCTCCCGCAGCTGGGTTGCTGGTCGCACGGCTGTCACGCGAACGCCCCACCCCTTCCTTCTGCAGTGCAGCCTGGGAGCTGTAGGTTGCACTGGGGGAGGAAGCATGACCAGCCCGGCTCGCCCGATGCACCGCAGGGCAGGTAAGTGTGTGAGGTCCCCGGGAGCATCGGGTGACCGCGCAGTATTTTCAGCTTAGAGCCGAAAATTAAAAAATCCATGTGCTTTAGCCCGCTTTAGGTTCGTGAGCATCACGTAAATGAGAGTACGTCGTACGGACCGCTACTCCCATTTACGCGACGCTCAAGGGGCCCTCTTGCAAAAGAAACTGCGTGCAAAAAGGGTCAGTATTTTACTAGCAGCCTTCCCCACTTGGTAGCTGATGCTGTTTTTCTCTCTTTACACTAGAGGTTCTCAGCCTCTGACTCTGCACATTTTTAGACTTGGACTGCCAGAACGTTTGGCTATTGGCCATGGGAGTATGAAGCTTCTGGCAGCTGAAATCTAGAACATCTGGAGGAACAAAAGTGAAGAATTAATCTCCACAGATTTATGCTGCTTCTGCTTTATTTCACTCGGTTTTGAATTCCAGTAATAGAATCAATCAGCTTCTAACTGAAGGCTATTCCACGCTACACTGTTATAGTGCTATTATTTTACTTTCAACATCCTATGGAATTCTGGGGTTTGTAGTTTCCTGAGGCCAAATAACTCTCTGGCTGAGAATTCTAAATGCCCCTCCCTAAACTGCAAACCGCAGGATTCCATAGGGTGTTGAAAGTGAAAAAATAGCACTATAACAGTGTAGTGCAGAAAGGCCCTGAACCTCATAGCCAACTTTACCATTGTTAAAAGAGAAAAGGATGCGTGTTTTTAAACCTCTTTAAGCCAAAAATTAATTTGGAAGACCAGACTGCTGCTTTTGTGTAAGATCATTTATCCATACTCTTTGATCTGATTCTGTGTTGCAATTACCCAATTTATCACAAATACTGAGAAAAAAATAAACATGACCAATGGCAAACATGAAGGATTCAAAAGAATTGCAATTAGATCCTCCCAGTAAATTTGGTGTATCAACTAATTTATTCAAAGTACAGTCTATAAGAATGGTAGACATTACTCTCTGGAGCTTTCATTTTTCATGTAGGCTTATAACTGCAGTTTATGATATAATTATAGCTCTTTATAGGGCTAACATTTTTATGTGATCTCTATAGTAATTCTAAATGGATTCGATTTCTCTGTGTTGTGGTTCCAGAAAATAGTAAACCTTGTCTGATCAGTGTATATATGCCAACAGCACACCATTCATTTGAGATAAAGATAGTTTTATATAATGAATTCATGCATGTACTGACTTGAAAAAGGTATCTGTGTAATTGAGAATTGAGAGTGAAGATCTTCAAACTGAATTTCAAAAATGTGGATGATGGAATCTTAGAAATCTAACAGACATTTCAGCAAACAGGGCCTTGGAGAGTCATTTGCTCAAAATGTGTGTTTTATGTTAGGAAATATATCAGTGAGCAGGGCAATCCTACATATCAATAACAGTGGCATGGGAAGGGATCCATCTCAGAGCTACCAACACATCTATGGCCCTGCCAGTTTATAGCTTAGAAAGAAGGTTTTTAACCTCTACTATTATCCAGGGTGGGACATACGTTAATAAAATGATGATGATGTTGATATCTTTTAATATTTTCCCATTCTGTTGAAGCCAATAAGAAGGGAAATACCTACACCAGCTCAAGCCTGGTTTAGGTTTGCATTAGGTTAAGCTGCTGCCCCTTCTATATTCCTGGATCTAGAGAGACAAATTAATCCAGTTCTCATGTTAATGCCGTCTCACCTAATTTTGTACTATTAAGCTGATAAACAATCTAAAACTTGGTTATACAATAAATAAATAAAAACCACCATGGGTCCCAGTTCTGAGAGAAAGGCAGCCTACAAATACAATCAATCATCCTTTGAAATTTGCAGAGGTATTCTCCCATCAAAACATGCCTTGCAAATTAACTCACATGAAAAAATACATTGTATTAATTGGAATACATTGTATTAATTGAAAAAATACATTGTATTAAAGCTGCTTGCAAAATATATCATTAAGCCAACATGGCAGGTAAGAGAGCCCAGAGTCCAGAATCTGTCCAGTAGCTTTGGCAAGTAGCTACAAGCTTACTAGAGAACAGTGAGACAAGGCTTGCAAGATAGCAAGAGCGCTGAATAAGAGGAAACTAGCTAAGTAAAGCAACCGAGACTTCACAGAAATGGGGAAACAAGTACAGGTATATGCTAGAGTGTGGTTAGCTCTGTGATTTGCAGTGTCTGGAGCACTCCAAACTAGGCCTAGGGGAGGGGGAGCAACCACAGGAGCTGAACTTAAAGGAGCTGAACTATAACCTCATTAACCTTCGTATTAACTTTCACTAAGGTGGTATTTGATATAATTTGGGTCAACCAACATGCACATGCACAGTGCTTGAATGCTCACATAATAATGTATGCATGGCATAGGCCATTTCCTCACAACAATGCTCTTCTGTGTCATCGCACTGCAATTCAGGTCTGGAAGGGAACATGTCAGCAATGCTCCACTCCACATCTGCTTACTCCCTGTGGAAGGAAGTGTGATGGCTCCGCCTCTTCCTTCTGCAGTGCAGCCGGGCACTTGCCATTGCTGCCCTAAGCAGGAAGCGTCGCAATCACACTTCTTTGGCTTCCACACAATTGTAAGTGCAGGAGTGCTGCAGGACTGGAAGTGCAAAATGGATTTTTTCTGTTTTGCAAATGTTCCACAAATGTGACGCTTCGGGACAGGATGGCAGCAGGACAGCGGTAACATAGTGAGAAAGCATGACCTGCTGACCATTGCCATCCTGTGGCAGAAGCAGGACAGTGATGTCATGTGGAAAGGGCCATAGTTTCCTATAAGCATGGACTTATATCATCCTCAGGGAGGACCATGTGATCTTTGAATACTATATAAGATGTGGTTTCTTTTCTATTTGCGTAACACTTGATTTGCTGAGTGCCCTGTGTTCCGTTCTGCAGAACTTTCAATAAAAAAACTTTGATTCTCTCTCTCTCAGTGTAGTTTATTGGGTAGCGCACTAGGCATGAACTCTGTCCAGAGTCTCTTCTCTGGGAAAAATCCAGGTGATACAGAGGTTAGGATGTTCACTTTATTCTTTGAGATTTTTGTTGTTTTTTTTCCTTTTGTTTCTTATATGTTTCTCTTACTAACCAGGTAAATGTAAAAATGGGAAAAACCAATCTGGTCCTGTTCAAGTGAGCTTTTTCTGTGTACAATGAACACATGGGGAAAAGAGTGAAAATGAGCACACTAGCTCCACCCTCTCCATCTCATCATCCTCCAGGAATTGAAGGAAAATATTTGTGATGGCAGTCCTTTTCTATCTGCATGAGCTCCCTGCACAAGTTGGAACCCTGATTTTCCAGAAAGTCACCCCCAGTAAAAAGCATAAATAGGAAATTGCTTTATTCCAAATCAGGCCACTGCCAAGAATTGATCAATATTGTCAATAATTGGCAGCAGCTTTACACAGTTTCACATCTTACCTAGAAGCTCCTGGTATTCTCTGGTGGTCCCCCCTCAAGTGTGACCCAAGCTTGCCTCTGGTTAGCATCTAAAATCACAAGAGATCTGGTGTGTTCAAGATGCTGTAGTGACTCAGAAGTTCTCATTTCAGAAAATATTCTTCATGGTCATGAAGGATAATGGAAGGGGCAATGGTGGCAGAGAGGGAGTCAGCAGGATTGTAGATAGTGAGGGCCCACATCTCATCAGGGAATCCACTAATGAATATTCTTGATCCACTCCTCATCTTATATTCCCTATGGCCCCCCTCTGCTTAGGCCAAGGTGACTGATCTCTCCTTAAAAAGAAAATAATGATCAGGAAAATTTGGACCACCAAGACCTGCTGTGTTGTTGAACCTCCTCTGGAATTATCTATCAGATGAGCACTAAATGATCAAGCACTAAGAAATGTTAAGATTGCTACCGTTGTTGAGATGTCCCAGGAATAATAAAGGCTGCATGAATCAATCTTATCCACACTGACCTGGGAATAAGACAAACTGAACGTATAGGAGCAAGCAACAATGAACAACAAGTTCTAAGTACACACTGTGTTTGTAAGAGTCTTCCTATTTCAGGAAGTTAGAACAATAATGAATAAGAAAAGCAATTTGCCCACCCCTGTAAGTACCTGCAAGTAGACAAAATTACTAAGAACCTGTCCAGTTAAGCCCTGCACCCATCATAAAAATAGTTCCAAGGTTCCTTTCCAGCTCTGAGGAATGAGTAAACAAGCAACTGTGATGAAAGCTGCCTCGATACACATTGGTTCCCTGTTTTGAAGGAAAGAAGAAAGTAGAATTGAGGAACAGCTGCAGCTGGTGACAATGGCAAAGAAGGAGTAAGGGAACCCATTTAGGTGTGCTGCCCAAGCTCCACCACTTCCATTATGGAATCCATAATGAGCAGAGCTAAGAATCTTATATGTCCCACTCACATGTTCATTCTATGGAGAAGAAGATTGGCTAACAAGAGCTTAGCATGAGTTGCTGGATTCATTCAAGTAAGTTGGTAAAGCATAATGTGCCATAATGTCCATGCCTTTGAAGAAAGTAAAACTTCATCCTTGTGTTGCAGTTCCTTTTGCATGCATTTCTCAAAGATAATTTAATACAAACAGGCTTCTCTTTTTTTAAGGCATGTTCCTCAGCATTCTTACAAACAGCTAAACAAATAGCACTTACTTGGGGAATGCAAACTTTGTGGTGTGGTGTTGATAAAAATTAATTAAATGGTGTTTAATTACTTAAATTTAATTACTGAAGATTAATAACTAAAGAATTAATCCTAAAGAATGACTAAGAATTAATTCAATTTGCCTAGAGGTATACCATATGATTCACAACTAACAAACACAAGGGAAAGTAGGGACAAAGTTCAAGTTTTTTTTTAAAAAAAGAAAAAGCTAGCAAAAACAGAGTTTGTGCTAATAATGTTGATGAACTTCAGCTGAATTCAGAGCAGAACAGCCATCAAAATCAGCTAGATTTACATTGGCAAGACTTACATTTCCCTTTATGCAGCTTACCAGATCTTGGCAGCGTCTCGCAGGGATCTCAGTAGAGCCTCTCCTGGGAGGGGAGCATGACAGGAATGCTCCCCTCTGCACCAGCTACCTCCATGAATGGAGGAAGAGTGATAGCACCACCTCTTCCTTCTACAGCACAGCTGGCCACTGTCCCAGGCTGTGCTGGGGCAGAAAGCACAGCCATTGCGCTTCCAGGACTTTCACACCTAAGGTAAGTGCAGAAGAGCGCCAGGAGGGCTGTGTGATCGCCAGTCATTGATGAGTAAAACCATCAGTGATTTACTTAGTGATCGAACCACCTGGGAATGGGAAAATGATGGGATCCAAACGACATTATGCATAAGTGTCATCTGGGTCCCATCCTTCTCCCATCCCCAATGCAAGACGAAGAAGTCCTGTGGAAAAGGCCTAAGTATAGATCTAATCTATTTTGTTAATTGCAGTGGGATCATGAACAGAAGAGGGAAGCTACCACCATCATCACCATATCTTGATCATGGTCACATCCAGGACCTCAAAGTGAACAGGAAGAACTACCATAGCTGCTGAGTTTAGAGAAGAGCAACTACAGTTGGCTGGAGAGTTCTGCAGCTTCTACCTCTGAGACCCAGCTGGCACAGGCAGAAGTGAAGATGGCAGAAGCCTCCACCAATGCCCCAAATTTCCCACTAATACCACAAACAACAATCTGGACATCTGTGCAGCCAGGTACAAGTTTTTAAAACAAATAAGGAAAACAAAACAATTGCCCACAGATTAGAAATGAACATTTAAATCCCCAAGAAGAGAGACACCAGAAATTGAAATCACCATCAAACCATTTCATTAATCTCCCATACAGATAAAGTGATGCTTAAGATTTTACTCAAAAACTTTTAATATATATTGAGTGAGAAGTGCCAAGCATTTAAGATGTGTTTAGAAAAAGAAGCAGGACTAGAGGTCATACTGCAAACTTATGTTAGCTAATGAAATGCACCAAAGAATTATTAAAACCAGTTGTTATCATAGACTGCCAAAAAGACCACAAAAAAGGGGAGGCAGGGAGAAGAGTTCTGAGAGCAGATCAAGCATCCTTAGAAGAACGCTCAAACTGAAGCTGTTGTACTTGGGACAGACCATGAGACAACATGACTCATTGGAAGACAGGAATGCTAGGTAACAGGAGATGAGGAAGACTGCTTTACAGACAGATTGAGTCAACA
Source organism: Ctenosaura bakeri (assembly GCA_948474755.1). Lineage (NCBI taxonomy): Eukaryota > Metazoa > Chordata > Lepidosauria > Squamata > Iguanidae > Ctenosaura > Ctenosaura bakeri. The sequence continues at coordinate 111,874 of CAOLHI010004201.1, forward strand.
AAGGAAGCCACAACCCTACAACTCCAAAGCCTGAGCACAGCTGTTGATCATCTTGGGCATCTCTCATTTATCGGGTTGGCATAGGTTGAAGCCAACATGTCAGCAACAAAGTTGAAGAGGAACCATGCATGTTTAGAGCAGATCAACTGCATTTGACTGAGAGCAGTTCTGCAGCCTCTATTTTTGATCACTTGCTGGAACAAGCAGAAGCAAAAATGTATTGTCCCGCAACCCCAGTACTGCCAGCATCATCATCAGCACTTCTTGCTCAATCTCATCTATTACTATGCCCAGCCACTAGCACCCTGTACTTTACTGGATCAGGGGGAAAATGCAGAGCTGCCCCTCATCCTGCAGAAGTAGTCACAGGCTGTATTTCTGCTGTACCACAGTGAATAAGGAAATTTGCCCATCCTGGGAACTATTGCTATTGCTCCACACTATAGATCAGTTTGTGGCACCATGCAGTTACTGGCATTTAGATCAGAAATGCATTGATTTTTTTTTCTGTCTGGAAGACTCCATGCCTGCTCAGAGAAGCCAAACTACAAGTCCCAGGTGGAATCTTAACAAATGTTCACAGACAGCTTCAGGGCCTTTGCCCAACAATATGGTGTCATCATTGCAAACCAAAAGAAAATCCTTACAAAGTCAAGCGTCCTTGCAAAAGCATAGAGTCGGAAGGGCTCTCATGGGCCATTGAGTCCAACTCCATGCTTAATGCAGGATTTCCAGCTAAAGCATCCCCAGCAAGTGGCTGTCCAGCCTCTCTTTGAAGATGTCTAGAGAACAAGACCCCACCCTTTCTCTAGGCAATTAGTTCCATTGCTGAACTGCTCTTACAGGCCTTTTCCGCACTAGCCTGTTATAGTGCGATGATTCCACTTTCAACATCCTATGGAATCCTGGGATTTGCAGTTTCGGGAGGGGCCTCCTGGATGTTGAAAGTGGAATCATCGCGCTATAACAGGCTAGTGCGGAAAAGGCCACAGTCAAGAGGTTCCTTCTAATGTTCAATCAGGATCTACTTTCTTGTAACCTAAAACCATTAGACCTGGTCCTACTCTTTGCAGCAGCAGAGAACAAATCTACTCCCTCTTCTCTGTGACAGTCACTGAAGTATTTAAAGAGTGCCGTTACATCATCCCTCAGTCTTCTCTTCACCAAACTAAATATGCCTAATTCCTTCCATCTTTCTTCATATATTTTATTGTCCATACCTCTTAATACCCTTGTTGCCCTTCTCTCAACCCACTCCAACTTGTCTATATTGTTCTTAAAATGGGGCACCCAGAAGTGAAGGCAGTACTCCAGATAACAAGCAACCAGTAAAAAAATGAGCTCAAAGCAGAGGTTGCCCATCAGTAAATATGAGGACTGAACATAAGACATTCTTCGTTCCATACAAAGTGGCCACTTCCCTTCTTTATTTCCACAAAGGGAGGTCTGTGTATACCCAAAAATGTACTATTGGAACAAGATTGTCTCATTTTGGTGCCTGTCCCATTATTTCTCCCAAGTTTGCTTCTCCTAAACATTGTTTTGGTGATTGCTTCTCTTTCTTTCCCCATCTTGTTTAGGAGGAAATGACAATATTTCATATTTACTACAGACTTATGTGTGCTGCCACAGCCTAAGAACCCTAAATACATGAAAAACATCTTACTTTTCAAGCAATCAGAAGACATGGAAACCATTTTAGTCAATGTGACTTTTGGGTCATTTTGCAATGTACATATTCATAGAAGACTGCTAGCTGATGGCCATGTCAGAAGCTGTGAAATTGTACTCTTGGTGTTACGGTTACATAAAGAGGAATAAACAAACTAGAAATGCATACAGTACTGAGGGAAAATATTTATTATTATTAGCCAGCATTTCACCCTTTTCTTTGGGCAATCTCTCTGATCCATTGGAATTCTCAATAGTTTGTTTCAGATACTTGCCTTGAATTACTTGCATGTGGAGTAACTCCGACTCTAGATAAGATGTTGATCTTCATTTGGTTATAGCTGACTTGTTACCATTCACATCATATACTCTTGTCACACATATACTCTTATGCACATGCTCTCTCTTCTTAATTTATCTATCAAACCACTCCTCTCTCATTCATCCTTTATCACACAGTCTCAGGACAATGTACCGGTACCATACCAATAATTTAAAACACTTCAAGATTAAAAACATAAATAATCTGAAAACATAAAAAAAATATTCAAGATGACAGCAATTGAAACCATTTTAAAAACAACAGTTAAAACCACTTTACAACTCCAACAATTTACAACTATGCACCTGTACTCTTGAAATAAATTGTTGTTGTTGTTATCTTTATTTCTACCCTGCTTTTCTCTCCAAGGGGACTCAAAGTGGCTTACAAACTTAAAAAAGCATAATTAAAAACTGTAATATACAGAAGTTAAAACATAAATTAAACAGCAGTAATGATTAAAACAATGTTAAAATACATATTAAAAACAGCATACAAAGCAATTAAATAGCAATTAAAATAACCAGCTCCATTCTATATACAAATTACATATTAAGTGCCTGCTGGAATAGAAATGCTTTTAACTGTTTCCTGAAGGTAGGCAAGGAGGATGCCAGTTTGACCTCTTTGGGCAGGGAGTTCCAGACAGCCCAGAATTAATCCTCTGAAAGCTTTAATAAAAAGCCCATTTTTTGACTTGGTACTGGAAAGAAATCGTTATTGGTTCCAGTTGGAATTTCAAAAGGAGGGCATTCCACAGTTGGGACACTACAGACACAGAGGTTCTCCTCCATGTGCTCCCCCTTCATCTTACCCCCATAGATGGGACACTAGGTGGGCACAGAGGTGGGCTCATCTTTTAGACCTTGCTCTTGATAAATCATTCACTGGCTCTCATTTTCTCTCTTATTAAAGAGACACAACATATTGAAGCTTGCTCTTTGGTGTATATACACTGTAGCTGACTCTTTGGCTTCCGAGAGACAAAAGCTTTAAGCTCAACCAATTTTTCATCAGTAGCTATTTGTATGCCTCATTAAATTACTCTTTGACATATGACACTCTGCACGTGCCTTCTGTTGTTTAATTTTATCCTCCATTTAGCATGTGTAGCACCTCTGCGAAATACACCGTGTAAAAGTGCAGAGTCCTCATAACTTATACAGATGTCTAGTAAAATATTTAAATATGCCACAAACAGTAAATCATTTTCAATTTCGTGATGTGTTAAGAGAGATCAGCTGAAAGATACAGCCAGGAAGAGCTGACTGGCTCTGTAAAGAGATAAAAAAGGACGGGTTGTGCTTGTAAAACTTCAGCAGCAATTAACTTCCTAACAGATGCAAGATAACGTTCCTGTACACAAATATTCTAAGACTGTTGTTTGGACTTCAGTAAAAGGATGCACACTCTCTGTAGTGCATTTATGTGCTTTTGTTTTGGTTTTGTTTCGGTTTTTGTTTTTGTTTTTTTGATAGAAAGCTTTGGGCCAAAGCTAAATTCCAGTTTCCCAGGTTCAGCGGGAAGCAAAGAATATGGTCAGTCATATGAGAGGAAAGTTAGTGAGGAAAGGTTAAAGAAACAAAGGCCCTTTCCGCATGGTCTAGTCAGTGCGTAGCTACAACAGCTTGAGGAGGTGTGCATCCGCACGACGTCGTCACTATTAAGTTGATGTTAAGTTGCTGGCATGCCTTTGGATGTTGCTAAAGTGTCACATTTAAGCAATGGAAAAAATGCGTTTTCACTCCCTGAGACCGCTTCTACTACGTTTCTTGAACTACATGCAGAACCATTAAAGCACATTCTCGCAGGTATGGGAGGGCTCAGGGTGGGCCTAGCTCAGTACACGTGACATCGTGTCTGTGTAGGGACATCCTTCCCAAGATTTTTTTAAAAAAGGGATCTAATGAAATGGGCTGGGGCGGGCCATAGGCGGAGCAGAGGAGTGGTGACGAACGTTGTAGTGCAGAATGAGAAAGCGATCTTCGCCGCCTCAAGCGGAGGACAGTGCAGAATGCTGCGTCGCAGAAACGTTGCAGAAATGCAGCCATAAACTCTGATCGTTCAACACCATGAGGTATTTCTGCCATCTCATGCAGAAAGGGCCAAAGTATGTTTAGCCTGGAAAATAAAAAACTTGCATAGGTATGTGCCTTCAAGTCGCTTATCTCCTTACGGTGTCCCCCTGAATTTCATAGTGTTTTCTTAGGCAAAGAATAGTCAGAGGTGGTTTTACCTGTTCCTATGGAACCTGCTATTCACTGGGGGCATAATTTATTGCTTGGCACTTCCAAGTTGATTCCAACTTTCGGCATCCCATGTTGTGAGGCTTCCTTTGTAAGATTTATTCAGAGGAGCTTTGCCATTGCTTTCCTCCAATGTTGAATGTGACTTTCCCAAGGTTACCCAGTTGGCTGAGCAGGCATTCAAATCCTGGTCTGCCAGAATCCTACCCCAACAGTCAAACTGCTTCAACGTGTTGGCTTTTGGGGACATGATAGTACACTCAAAAAGCCTGAAGGCAATGACATGGAAGGGGACACAGATTTGTTGCTAGAAGGCAAAAGTAGACCTAACCAGCATAGAGTGTGTTGGAACATTAGGAGAAATGTCTTAGAGGTGAAAACAGTTTGATAGTGAAACCATTTACTTAGGCAGGTAGATGGATTTTCCTTCATTGGAGGTCTTCAAGCAGAAGCTCTTTGTAGCAAGTTATAGGATCTGTACTAGGATTGTGGGGGGTAAAACCCTGAGAACTACAACAATAAAAACTGCAACTGCCTGATACATTTGTCCCATCTGGTGAAACCATAGGACTCAAGACAGCTCACACTGTGATTTAAAAAACACTATCACTAAAACCACATTACCTTGTAATATTAAAACACAATCAAACAACTGTTACAGAAGAAACAATTTAAAAGCACTACAGACCCTACTCCCCCAAACGACAGCAATGCTTCCCCCATTAAAAGGCCCTTCTATAACTGCCAGTTACAGTTGTCAAAAGCCTGCCTGAATGGTCTTTGCCTGCCAGTGGAAGGACAACATGGAGGAGCCCAGCCTAGTCTCCTTCGGAAGGGAGTTTTATCACCTTGGAGATGAAACCATGGCTGTAGGCTTCCGGTGTTTGACAGATGAAAACAGGGACACGTGTGGTCAAGCAACATTAGAGCATCGTCAAAATGACAAAAGTTACTAATGAAGAATATACATGCTAGGAGAGCTTGCAGTGCTTGCTTTTGCCTGAGCCTACTAAGAAGGGCAAGAGTCCACCCCTTCATCTCCTCTCCCCCTCTGCTGAATTACTTGAATGCAAACTACTTTTGCACTTCAAACTCAGTTTGCAGCACCTGAAATAAGCCAGGAAAAAGAGGGAAGATCAGGAGACTGAAACTGGACATTTTTAAAAGCAGCTGGGAAAAAAGTAGGAATAAAGAGGATTAATCAGGACTGTCCTGGCCAAATTGGGACACTGGAAGGATATGTGGTTGGAAGCAGCCAGTGAGTAGGTTTTAAGTCAGAGATTACTACCTTTGAGGCTAGCCTCTGTACTTTAAATATTAGCTTAATCTGGAGACATTGGTTTATAGCTATGTGGCAAAAGGTATTGCCGGGTGACTTCTGTTACACAGCTGCAGTTCAAGATGTGCAAAGCATGCCAAGCTTTATTTTCTGGTCAACTGGCAAACCTCCTATTTAGAAATTATTTAAAGATGAAGAAACTACACAGAAGAGCAAGAATGTATGCTGCTGATACAGGTACAGGGAAGATGGGAATGGAAACACAATGAAGCCATTAAATGGACAGAAAAGGGGCAGGAGCAGCAGAGACACATCAACACACAAATAATCAGAAGGAAAATGCCACAACTTTTATTGGTTACAGCTGCACAGTAGGGTTGGTACATGCGTAAGTCCAGATCCAAACACCAACCAACTCACCGTCAATTGATTAGCTCAACCCTCCAGCCTAATGCTAGACCATTGAGATGACAGGTGTGAGCTCTACATAAGCAGACATGCAGTGTAGTCCCCCTGCCACCAGGGGGTACAAGAATATATCAGCCCCCCAAGCCAGACATGGCCAATTCTGCCTCATACACACACACACACACACACCGAGCCCCTTACCAATGCCCATGTGACACAGGAAATTAATGTCCTGGATCCTGGACCCATGCCAACCACCCTAAAAATTGTAACAAGGTGACAATACAGAAGAAAAGAGAAACATAAATGAGAAAACTCATGCAAGCCATCTAATTACAAAGATGAAAATTCTACAATGAAGAGTGTGGGTGAATGGGCAGTCCTTAGCAAAGGACTGCCAAGTGTGTGAGAGAGCAGCCCTATATAATCTCTTTACCCAACCTGAATGAAGACTGCAAGCAGCTCACTGAGATTGGGCAGACTGGGCATTCAAATCTAGGTTTAAATTCACTGACCAGCCCTTTCCCATTTTTCCAAGGGCTGAGTGATCACCAGCACTTTGCCCACCCCAACCGCACAAATTCACTGAGCAGTAAGTTGCACTGTAAGTAAGTTGCTTATCTGCCTGGAGATCAGGGCTAGAAGCACAAGATGAAACTAAGTCCATTTCCACACTACGCTGTTCTAGTGCTGTTATTCCACTTTCAACATCCTGTGGAATTCTGGGGTTTGTAGTTTTCTGAGGCCAAAGAGCTCTCTGGCTGAGAATTCTGAATATCCCTCCCTAAATTGCAAACCCCAGGATTCTGTGGGATGTTGAAGGTGGAATAATAGCACTAGAACAGCATAGTGCAAAAATGGCCCAAGACTTCAAGAGCTCTTGTAGCGGATAGCTATAATTCAGCCTGAATATTGAAATTCTATGAATGCTGAGCAGATTGTTACCTTCTGAGAAGGAGGTTTCCTATAAAGCAGAACTGGAGAACTGGTGGGCCTCTAGATGTTGTTAGACTCCAGTTGCCATCAGTCTCAGCCAACCTTGGTATAGGAAGAACTAGTTTCTTAGGTTATTTAAGTGATTATTACATCTTTAAGGAAACCAATAACCAACGTTCCCTAAGCCTATACAAAACATACAATACAAAGACTATCATATTGTTTCTATTCTATGTAATTCATTAACATCTAGAGTAGTTCTCCTTATTTGCAGATCAACACCAGTCCATGGACCCCCCCCATTTTGTGTAGCACTGATCTAAGGGATCCCAGGTTCTCCATTTCTAGTTTAAAGCACACTGAGATGAAACAAGATAATGTTTAAGTTGCTGGTTTCTGCAACATGTACCACACCATTTCCACACTACAGTGCTAAAGTGCTGCTATTCCACTATCAACCTCCTATGGAATTCTGGGGTTTGTAGTTTAGGGAAGGGCACTTCAAATTCTCAGCCAAAGAGCTCTTTGGTCTCAGTAAACTACAAACCCCAGAATTTCACAGGGCGTTGAAAGTAGAATAGCAGCACTTTTAACACTGTAGTGCGGAAATGGCCCCAGTCTGAGCATATACTGCATATACCATCCCAATAAAAATGTGAACATTGAAGAAAACAGATTGTACATTTTAGCTCTATCTGGATGATTCCCTTTGTCAGGGTGCAGGGTATGTACCTCAGAGCATGTGCCAAGTGCAGAAAATAGGAAGCAGTGCCAAACCAGTGCCAGTTACTCCAGACTGGAAAAATTAGCCATGCAGACCCCTTGTGTTAAGGCTAAGTGCTGCTTATTCAAACAAAGCACAAGATAAGCATTAGGGCTTCAGGCAGCAAGCCTACAAGCAAAATAACAAGTACAAAAACAGCACAGAAGACAGGCAAGGAGTATGGCCAAAGGCATTCCAAATGTGGCTTGATGCAGTTTACAAAGCAAATCCTAAGCCTGTTCAAGGACTTAACTACACTGAGGTAAACATGGGGTGATCCAATGTATCCACAGTATACATTTTCCTGATGCTGGATGCTCTCTAATGAGGCAAGACCTTGCAAGGCAAACTAGCCATAACAAACCTAGCAGCTGCACTGCTAAGGTCACATTACCTCATCTTTCTGTCCACCAGAAAAACCTTCTTGGACACACCACACTCACATTCTGAATGCCCTGACGCCCCTTACAGCGAGAGTGCACAAAGTATCATTTTTGCGTCCCCAGAGTCCACTCCAAATTGCTCTGAATGACCTCTGGGGCAGCATTTTGTCACATTTTGCTCCCACCCAAGCCATTATAGACCGAGGAGAAGCCATTTTCTCAAAACAAGAGGTGCTTTTAAAAAACAGCCCCTCCAGGGTCTAAAATGCTCTGGGAGCCCTAAAATGTGGCAAAAGAATGCCCCGATGTCCCCTAGGATGTATTTGATGGCATTTTGTGACCAGATCTTGATCTTTTGGGGAATACAGTAAATGACACAGTCCTCCAAGGTCTGCTGGGGAGATAAGGCAGCACCTTGGCTTCAAACAGTTGCCCACCTCTGCCTACAGCATCACAGAACTTAGAGGGTGAAGACATACCTCTGACTTTGGGCTAAATCCAACTTTATTCTGGGGTCACAACGGAACTTTCTTCTGGTCCGTTTACTTCTCCGTCTCAAGAGGATTTCCATTTCTTCCAGGGCTGGTTTTAGAGATGAAATCAAAATGATCAGCAAGCATTTTGATGTTTGTTTATAAAAATGTTTACATCCTGCCCTGTCTCATGGGATCTCATGGCAGCATACGATAAAAATAGACTTAAACAATTTACAGCAATTTAAAATGTAAGCCATTGAGGAACAGATTAAAAGCATATTAAACAAGTTGACAACAGTCTCAAACTATGCCTACACACAGATCTGGACAAACTTTTTAGGTCTTAATCGCTTTACTAAAAAACAGTATTTTAACTTGGCATCAGAATGGTTGAAAATTACAAGGGAAAAACTTATACCAAGTTACTAATGTAAGGAACCAGCAGACATGCACTATTGGATTCAGTGCCATTATATTTGCAAAAGAGAATCCAAGACATCTTACTTATGGCTTTATCTTCTGGTGAGACATTAGTGTTGCAGATGTTCATCACGGTCTTCTTTCCATCTGCTAACCTGTAAACATCTCCTTCTGTCAGCTTTAATTCTAAATAAAGATTGTGTCCAGTAGATCAGAACATATAGTGCTCTGCATATAGACAAGGCAAACATGCATTGACAGATGGCAGGAGTATTCTTGGATAACCTCTTTTACCCTGGCATACACTCTGGTCTTCTGCACAGAAGAAATACAAGAAATTATAAAAAGCAGTTATGTGCATAAAAAAAGCAATTTACTGTAATTAAAGCCATTAAACAGGAAATGTTATAAGGAAAGAAAAGAAAGAGATCAGCAATCAAAAATTAAATGTTGAGTGTCTGAACATCGCCAGGGAAATTTTATAGGAGGTTTCCATTGCAAGATGAAAAAATAACCAGATGTCAAACCCTGTGCACTTTCACATCATCTCTAGGAAAACTGACCAGCCACACAGCAGACAAAGCTTCATATTTTACGTGATTCCATTGACAGCTAGCAGTGCATGGTTAAGGCTGGGAGTCTAAGCACATCTATCAAGGCAACAAGGCCATTGTCTTCAGTGGGGCTTGCTTTTGCACAAACATCCTGAAGGTTGTGCTGTTCATCTCTCCCACTGAAACTACTGAAACTTTTTTAACATAGTTTTGACTGTACATATGCTATAGATGATATCTATCTCCCAGAGAAATCAGTGGTGGGGAGGGGGGTCTCATGTATTTAGAAAAAACTACATAATGTCCACAGTGTCCTCTACATCTGTCATTTTATCACAATGAAGCTAAAACTCAAGTTTTGTTCTACTCTGGCTATTAATAAACTGAGACATTTGAAGCTGCCTTTTGATTTTCAGCGTCAAGCTTGAATGCATGTTATGAGTAGAGATTATGCTGTCAACCAGCATGATAAAATGTTCCTCTGTTATAGGATGTATAAGTACTTGAGCTATACTTAAAATAAGACTGAAGTCTGTAAAGTTACTGACATGAAAAGTTTTGAAAAATCACACCCTGAATGCAGAACTTCTTGTCCATTCCCCCATCATTTGGAGTTCATGTATCCCTATTTATTAGAGTGGAGAGGACAGCAAGGGACCTGTGCATATTGTCTTCTTCTTGCGCCCTTCCCCTCTTTTCCATTAAAGTGAATGGACAAAAGAATTCCATGAACCCATTAATGTATCAGAGCTTCTTGCACTAGCCAGGAACTGATGGCTCATGTTCCCTCAGTCTAATGCTGGCATGGAGAACTGTGGCTCTCTAGAAGTTCTTCAACTTTAGCTTCTCCCACCCCTGAACACTGGCCATGTTGGTAGAAGTTGATGGGTACTGGAATCCAACAAAAGGAAGGCTGCAGTCCGGAAAAACTGCTCTCCTAACATAGCTGTGTCACCCAGTGACCCAGCTAACAACCCATTGTCTGCTTGGCCCAGGTTGTTTTAGTACCTAACTTTTGATATATTTTCACAGAAGGCAACAGTAATTACAATCATTCCTCAGAAGCCTCTTTAGAAAAACTTTAGTGTGGAGGACAGTAAGGTGGCATTCAGTTTGAGAGTCTAATAATGCAAGATTTTAGGGAGCCACTGAAAACTATACAGTTTAGAAACTTTTGCCTTGTGATGTTTCCTTTTTTCTTTCTATTACATTAGTCCAAGTTCAAAGGTGCTTTGAACCTTTGTCAGCAATATAATTGTGCATTTATTAAAGCTGCTCATTTAGCCAAGGAAAAGTCCTTTCCTATGACCTTATTGTGCTTGGATGCCATTTTTGCTTTATTACAGTGAAAATGTGTATATTTCAAATGCACAGAGAGGTCTCAGAAAGTATCTACAGGGAAGCATGGAAAAAAAATTCCTTGACCAGCTGTGGCAATGGATCATGAAAACTAGCCCAATAACATTGAAGCAGGTGATGCGAGAGAAGCTGTTGGAAAGCTGCAAACAGTTGGACCTCCACATTTGCTAGGGTTAAGGTTGCAGAATCCCCACAAAAGTGGAAAAACTGCAAATATGAAAATGTGTGCATGTCTGTGGGAAAAGGGCTAAGGCATGGTGAAGAGAATGGACACAGAGTCCAAACCAGGTCAGGGAAAGGAGAGGGAAAGGGGGTGGGTCGCCATGGTGGTGCTACACTTCCTCTCTCTTACCCATCTTCTTCCTTGGGGAGGCATAAAGAGAGGGTTTGTGGTGCTGAGAAATTGGGCTGTTGGTCATCCTTAGCTGGTCAGGCAGCCACTGGTGGAAGAAGAGAAGGACCAGATGTTGGTTTTTAAAGGGCTGCGTGGCCCAATTGGAGCCGCTGAGAGAGAACGTTTCCCTGAAAAAGAAGCACTCAAGATGGGGGTGGCAGCGGTTGTGAAAACTCACAAATAATCAAATCCACAAAAGTTAAACCCACAAATGTGGAGGGCCAAAAATCCACAATGACCAGAACAGCATTGTTCCTTTGCTACCTGCTACGACTTACACTTCACAGTTGCTCCAGAGTAGCTTGTTGAAGGTATGAATTCTGTGATTTTTTGTGAGCAAAACAGACATGAGTGCTGGAATGCAAGAGTGCCAAATTTGGACAGCAAATCCATAGGATGCCATGAATTCTGAAATAGTTTGCATGAATGGTGAGGCCTCTCACTGTTCAGAAATATCTCAGCTAACAAACTGACAAAGAAGTTTCTTTTTACAAAGTCTTTCTATGCCCCTCAGTTCTCCCCTTTTCTTTCTTGTCCTCTGTCCAACTAGATCTTTTTTTAGCAGCATTGGCACTGGGAGGACCACAAAGGGTGGGCTAGAGGAACACAAGACTATCAGTATGAGGTTGCAGCAGTGTATCTACAGTAAGCCATTAAATAAAACTTGAGCTAGAAAAGAATGGGATTTTGCGCTAGTTGATTCTAGTGTAGCTATTTGTGCCTGTCTACAAGAGTCAAGGTAGATTGCAGCTCCCTCCATAATTCTTTACCAAGCGTGTAGGAACAGCAAAACAAGAGCAGGAAGAGCAGATAAGCCTGCCATCATCTATCCCCAGCATGTTAGGAGGGGAGAACCTATAAGTTTGGCCACCAAAATGAGGCCATTTCCACACTACACTGTTATAGTGCTATTATTCCCCTTTCAACAGCCTATGAAATTCTGGGGCTTGCAGTTTAAAGAGGGGCATTCAGAATTCTCAGCCAGAGAGCTCTTTGACTTCAGTAAACTACAAACCCCAGAATTCCACCGGACGTTGAAAGTAGAATCATGTCTGAAGGAGGAAACAGCAAATAAGATGCAGAAGATGTGCATGTGTTAGACCAGTGCTACTCAAAGTGGTAGTCCAGGGAACAGAGCTAGTTGACAAACAGGGTCTGCCACATTGAAAAAAATAATAATTACTGATCCTCCGCATCAAATAGCTTGAGAAGCCCCATGTTGTACTACGATTCCCACCCTCCCCAGCCAGATTGGAGCAGGCTAGATTAAATCAACCACGCTCTGACAATGCAGCAACAATAACTGACAGCTCTAGGTGCCTGTTGTGGTGAATACAGCTGCAAAATCAGCACATAAGCTCATAATATTCTCATTTCAAATCTGAGGAAGAATTTCAGAGCAGTTTCAGAATACATCCAAATACTGCAGACTAAGAAAATTTGTATTCCAACTTGAGTCCATTCTTTTCAAAACTCAACAGCATCATTAGTTCAAGCTTGTGTAAAATGTAAATGTTGGAAAGCAAGGAAATGTAGTACAGGAAAGCAATTTATTCACTTAGCTGCCAGAATGATAATCTTTAGTCATCACTATGAGATGAGTTATCCAAAGGCAACAGGTTCTTATAGCTCATCACATAACTTGAGACCACAATTCTGTAAAATTGTGTAGAGCCGGCAGTATAGCTGTTTAATGCTAGTGAGGAGGAGTTTCTTTAATGTTGTAATATTTTATAATAACGACAACAACTCCCCAAAAGTGATTTTGCATGGCCATGTCATAAACACAGTTATTTCACGATCAGTGTCTCCTTAAAATCATTGCAACAGCTGCCACCTAGTGGCCCTTATAAAGAGTACAATGACCGTTACACAGATACCTTGTGAAATCCATATTGTACTGTAAACCCTTTATTAGGACCACAAGAAAGGCCCAAATTATGTGCAAACTTTTGAGATCTTAAGCAAGCAACTGCAAATCATACTATAGATAATATGACTGAAATCCTCCTAAACTATCTTTGTAGACAAAATGATATTGAAGTTAGTTGGACTTACTTTTGATGGATATATGTAGGGTGCTCTGAAAATATTACAACATTAAAGAAACTCCTCCTCACTAGCATTAAACAGCTATACTGCCGGCTGCTACACAATTATGTTGCTATAGGGAAAGCTGTGATTTTTATTTGTATTTGTATTTTTAAGTGACAGTTTAAGAGTTCCTTTCATCATGATGAATAAATGCTGTCTTTGGCTGTTCTATTTTCAGGATAATGACAAATGCCTTTTTTCTACATAGATGCATAAGTTAATCCTTTTATTAAATCTTAGGCATTCATATTTCATATTAGTAGGTACTGTTCATTTTCAGAACTATAATCATCAGCCTCCTATGAGTACACTTTAAAATTAAAGTCCTTACATTTAATTTAGTTACATTTGGATAACTCTAACATACCAGGCTGCCTCTGATGAATGCTCAGAAACTTCACTTGGGGGGAAAAAACCTGTTGCCAGGGAGTTAATTGGGCCTGTTTATAAAGATCATACAATACTCCTGCTCCAACAGCTGTATTGACTGCCAGTCTGTTTCTGGACACAATTCAAAGTGCCGGTTAGGTCCTATAAAGCCTTATATGCTTCAGATTCAGGCTGACCAATCTCCCCGTATGAGCCTGCCCTGGCCCTCAGAAAAGGCCCTTCTTTCAGTCCCAACACCTTCACAGGTATGCCTGGTGTAGACACCAGACAAGGGCTATTTGGTAACTGCCTCTAGGCTCAGGAAGTCCCTTCCTAGGAAGGCTAGAATGCCGCCCCACCCGCTTGATGTCAGTCTGTCAACAAATGTTTCTTCTGATGGGCTTTTGATAGGACACTGTATTGGTATACAGGTATACGTGAGATATAGATGTGTTCTTGGGCATGGCCCTTTCCACACAGCATTTTCCATGCAAAAGGGCGCCTGGAGCATCGCGCAATTGTGAGGAGTGATCTGCACGACACACTCACAATCGCAAGATGCTCCAGGGACCGGCAGGCGCCGATCACGCACCTTTTCATTTTCGGCTTCTAGCATTGCTCCAGGGCCCCGTGCACACTTACCTGGTGTGTGGAGCCTCCAGAGCCATGCCGGTCGCGCTTCCTGCCCCAGTGCAGCCTGGGAAGGTCCCAGGCTGCACTGCGAAAGGAAGAGGAGGGGCTCTCACGCGAGCAGGCAGCTCACATGGAGCCGAAGGACCCCGGATGCAAGCGCCTCTCGCCAGAGGCTGCTTGCACGATCCCCACACTCCAGCGCCACAAGAAGGTAAGGTGAGGAATGGCCCCATGATTTCTTTGACAGAAACTTTGGTACCAGAAGTAGAAATAACAGGGAAAGAATAGGAGTAGTTTCCTGAACCGCAAAAAGAAGAGCAGGTCAACATGTTTCAGCAAATTTTCTATTAAAAGCAAACAATATGCACATATGAAATGAAACAGCTAGGTCAGGACAACTTTGCATAAGGAAACAAAAATATGTCCAACCTTCCAGAGACCACTTGAAAGCTTTGTCTAAAATGCCTCCAAGGATTTCTTTTTCTTTCATCTACCTCCCCTTTCTTACAATTTGCATTTCAGTGGCCAGACTTATAGATCTGTGCTTTTTCAACATGCTGGGAAAAGCTAATGAGGCAGGCTTATGTGCTCCCTGCCTTTTCTCTCTGTTTTGCTGTTCACACAGGTTCAGTAAGGAATTCTGGAGGCAGCTCCTCCTTTCCCTGTCTGTTGTAGGCAGGTGCATGTGGTTATAACAGGATCACTTCAAGCAGAATCCCCCTCTTTTCCAGCTGAAGCTTGATTGCATTGTTTCCTGCAGACACACTGGCCATTTCCGCACTAGCCTGTTATAGCGTGATGATTCCACTTTCAACATCCTCTGGAATTCTGGGGTTTGCAGTTTCGGGAGGGGCCAGCTGGAATCATCGCGCTATAAGAGGCTAGTGCGGAAATGGCCACTGCTGCAAAACAACAATGGAAGTCTCTGTTTCTGCAGCTCTCCATCACCAATGGTGATGCTACTATTAAAATGGGCCCAATGCAGTTGGATTACAAGAGTTGGAAAAAGCTTGAACTATTAATTTGAAATTTACTAAATTTACCATACTGAAAGAGAATTTTTACAAAATGTTATTTCGATGATACTTAACCCCTGTACAATTGGCTAGAATATATCAAAATGGGTCCAATAAAATGTTGGAAGTGTATGGAAGAAGTAGGTATGTTTTTCCACTCCTGGTGGATGTGCAAAAAAGCTAAAGCTTTCTGAAAAGCAATATATAACTTAATTAGGAAAATAGTAGAGATAGCGTTTTCGATGTACCTGGAAATATACTTGTTTAATATATTGAGGGGATTGAACAAATATCAACAAAAGAAATATGGTCGCTTGATATTATACATGGTTACCACAGCTAGGATGCTATATGCATCCAAATGGAAACTGGAAGAGACACCCTCTAGCAAGGAATGGTTAACGAAATTACGGTATTAGATATGTTTCAGATTGATGTTTTAACTATATATATGAGCAATAATTAAAGTATCAATAAACTGAATCAAGACTAGAGAATGATTAAGAATATATAGAAAGAGAAATGAGGAGAGGTTTATCCAATAGACATCTAAATTTTCAGTAGAATTCCAGACACCTTCTTTTCTTCTTTCTCATATGCATTCGGTTTGTCTGTTGTATGGTGTAATTAAATATGGTGTAATTTAATTGTTGTATGGTGTAATTAAATATGGTGTAATAGTATTAAATATGGTGTAATTTAAGAGGAACCATTATTTATAAGCATCTCTTATTTAAAAGAGAT